>PVKY010015674.1:0-10092 GCA_004027775.1 Bradypus variegatus | reverse complement strand
CCACAAGGTTTTCACAATCACACTGTTACCCCTTGTAATCTACATTGTTACACAATCGTCTTCAAGAGTCAAGGATACTGGGTTGGAGTTTGGTAGTTTTAGGTATTTACTTCTAGTTATTCCAATACATTAAAACCTAAAAAGTGTTATCTGTATAGTGCGTAAGAGTGGCCACCAGAGTGACCTCTCTACTCCATTTGAAATCTCTCAGCCACTGAAGCTTTATTTCGTTTCATTTTGTATCCCCCCTTTTGGTCAAGAAGATGTTCTCAATCCCATGATGCTGGGTCCAGATTCATCCCCAGGAGTCACATCCTGCGTTGCCAGGGAGATTTGCATCCCTGGGAGTCAGGTCCCACGTAGCGGGGAGGGCAGTGAGATCACCTGCCTAGGTGGCTCAGTTAGAGAGAGAGAGGGCCACATCTGAGCAACAAAGAGGCACTCATGGTAGCCCCCATCTTTTGAGTGACAGACCACATTCTGGAAAGAGTTCAGGAGTAAGGCAGATGGCTAAGGACCTGAAAAAACCCCACCATCTCCTAGATTCTCAGCGCTGGATAATTTTCACATGACTACCTGAAAATCAGGTGAATCCACAATGGATCGAGGTTTATGTACATGGGTACATTACATGGGTACATGTGGGACTAGGTGAGGCTATCTCTGTGGGCAACTTTGAGGCAGATACCTTAGGGTTAGGGTTGCCAGATAAAATAGGAGGTGCTGAGCTGAATTTGAATTTCAGATAAACAAGTAATTTTTAGTATAAATATGCCCCATGTAGTATTTGAAACACACTTACACTAAGAAATGTGACTCAAATTTGAATTTCTGATAAACAATATATAATTTTTAACATAATGTATGTTCCAGGCAATATTGGAGACACATTTATATTAAAAATTATTTGCAACATTGTAATATGCTTCCATGAAATGTAGCAAGGGTAATATACCAAAGCTGGGTCTGCATGGGGGGGGATATGGGGAGGGATGTGAGATTCTTGGTAGTGGTGTTGTTTTCTGTCCTTACTATTATATTGTATTGTATGACATGTTATTTTTCTCTTTATCATCTTTTTTATTATTTGCTATTTAAAAATTATTTGTTGTTTATCAGAAATTCAAGTTTAACTGAGTGTCCTGTATTTTAATTCATTGAATCTGGCAAGTCTGCCTAGGGTAGGTGAGCCCTGGCAGCTTCAGGGCTATGCGGGGAGTGTATGTGTGTACATCAGCATGGGCAAAGCAAATGGGGGGATGTATATGTAAAAGCGTCTGTCTTAGGAAGAAACAATATCTGGACAGAGATCATTTCAGTGCTTTCAGTTTTTGTTTTTTGAATGATTCTGAAATTATTTTCTCTTTTCAAACATTTCCCAAGACTGCTTCCTTGGAGAATTCCAAAGTCCCTCCCAGACCTTGGGTGACTGATCTTCTTAATTAAATTTCCCCACTAGGTCTTTTGGAAGAAAGAGCAAACTGAGATCCTTGGAGTAGTACGTGGATCTTTCCCCTTTGCTTTCTATGGTTGTTGAAGACTGTTCTCATCATGCTTCTATTTTTTCTCTTTGATGAGCCACCGAGGAGATGAAATATGAAGACAGAAGCTCTCGGAGCTTGGACGTGGTTGGGGAAAAAGAAATCGAATCTTGGAGGTTCCAGGGCAAGAGAGAGGCGCACCTGGCAAGGGCTCTGTGGGGGCGGTGAGAACAGACTCAGGAAAACCTGGCAGAGGTTGAGACAGCCCGCGGCAGGTCTAGGGGCGGAAGACGCCACACCGCTGGCTCCGGGCGGTGCAGAGGGGTTGGCAAGTGAGAGCTTTTATCCTAGGGCTAAATCCTGGAGGGTAGAGGAGGGAAAGCTAGCATTACAAGCTGCAACTCCCTCCCAAGGATTGCACTGCAATGGTGGTGCAAGCTCTGCCATTGGTCTGGGGTGTCTGGATCTTTTGTTCAAGGAGGATTTGTCACCGCTTGATGCCTGCTGGTTTTCAGCGGACTTGACCAGGATTAAGTTGTGAAAGTGCAGAGTAGGGGTGAAGAGGTAGGTTGGTCCCAGTTTCCCAGCCCTGGCAAGCTCTCCTGTTTGCCCAGGTAGGATGCAGAATCTGGTTTGGAGTGTTTCTGTGGCATCCGGGACAAGCGTCCACCCCTCTCCTTGGCTGCCTTCCCCAGGGACATGTGAGTCCCAGCTCTTATTATCTGGGAGTGTACACTCGACCTCAGCAAGGGGCCACCCAGGCCAGGGGGTGTTTGTTCAGCCCCACCAGTGTCTCATTCCCCAAACCTGGAGAATATACCTGGCTCCAGATTTTGGAGAACTTGGCTTTGGGCAAGCTGGAGGCCTCCACCTGTTATTGCAAGTGGGAGGACAGGCTTCTTGTCTGCTTCTCTGTGCCTCCAAGCTTCTGGCCAACAGTAGCACCATCCAGTTCTCTGCTCAGCTTGCCAAGACATTTCTCTTCTCTTTGCCACACCTTTGACTCCCAGCCAGCTGAGGGCTGTAGGCCAGCCAGGGTCTCCCTTTGGTCTCAGTTTCCTCACCTGTAAAGTGGGTGACACCTCATTCATGCCCCGGCTTCCAACCAGGAGCCCCTTCCCTAGGTCAAGGCTGATGTAGATTAGAACTAGAGTTAGGAACCTCTTTGGAAAGGCTCTTAGAGTTTCATTTTCTTAAATTTGGGGTTTCATGATGATCTTGAGATACAGTGCTTGGAAATATCAAGGGTTTACTATACCTCAAAATATTGATGGTGTGTTGTGTCTGCTGTGATTATAGGTGATCTTAAGTGCCTTCTTTGTATCTTTCTGCATGAGTATGTGCTACTTGTACAATGAGAAATAAATGTTATTTTTAAAGATGGTCTTGAGAGGGAGATTCCAGGCCATTTGTCAATCTGTTTCTCAAGGATGCTGATCATGAGGGTGGTTTGGACAAGGAGCCAGCATTCTGTATTCAGTGCACACAGCAAATTCATACCTTCCTGTGGGATAGTGTCACCAGGAGCAAGAAGAGAAGGAGGAAGGAAAGAAGAGAGAACAAGGAAGGGGGAATGGAGGAGGAGAGAGAAAGAAGGGCAAAAGAGAAAACTACCCCGTCATGAAAAGTTTGAAACTTTCCTTTCAACTTTCCCCTTATAATTAGTTGATGCAGCTGGAGGGAAATCAGTCTTGGTGAGTTGCAACTTGTTGGGCTCCAGTCCTCGGGATGTAAAAGGCTGGCTCGGTGTTCAGAGGAGAGCTCAGTTCTCAGATGGGTCCTCCTCCCAATCTGTCTTTTTGTTTTAATTCCCTGCCTGGAAGAGGCTTGTGAAGGGTTGGAAACTTTCTAGTGCTCTTAGCCAAGAAGTCATTCCTGCAGGGCTGGCCTGGAGATGCTGGTCGAAGCAGGTCCTTCTCCACCGGTGGTTTTGGGGCCAGCTCTTCAAAAACCTTGGGAGTGAGTGGTGGAGAAGGTATTAAAGGAGGAAGGAGGGGCCAGGGCCCTGTAGGGGCACGGGCATTCTGGATGGTTCCCCCTGGGCAGGAAAGCTCTTGCCATCTCAGAATCTCCATGCAGGCATCTGCTCCATCTATGCCTTGCAGGATCCTTAGCCATCAGCAAGGACCGTTTTCTTGCATTGGGGGTCACCAGGGCAGTGGGACTGTCTGGCTTGGTGGGGACTCCAAAGTCAGATGACTGGATTTTAATCCTGGTTCTCCGCTTACCAGCTGGGTAACCTGGAGCAAGTTAACTTCTCTGTGTCTCAGTTTCCTCATCTGTCAAATGGGTATAAGGGTAATATATTTCCTTAAGAAGGTTGCGCAGCGAAGTGCCTGGAACATGATGAACACAGCTAGAAGCTTCTGTTCTTACTGCTACAGGTGTTGCTTGTGGATGAGGCACATCAGCTTTCTCACCCAACCCGGGTAGCAGCAGGAAGGACTGAGAATCAGTGGCCAGTGAGAACTTCTAGCTGTAACCTGCTGGTATGGCCCTTGGAGGTGGAGCACTGCTTTCCCAGTGAACTTGAGCAGTGCTGGCTGGTGCAGCTGCCTGGATGCAGCTGCATGTTGAAGCAAGGGCCCCATGGGTGCTCTGGCTGCCCCTGCTCCTGGCTCAGAAATTGTTCATCTCTGGCTTATCTTGTCTGCTGTGCCTGGCACACAGCAGGAGCTCAGTGCCTTAGCCCTCAGTCCTGGGCAGTGTCAGCCAGGAGAGCAGCAGGAGCCACAGGGGAGCGGTGGGATTTTTTGGCATCATCTGATTACTGTCTTGTGTGAGGACTTCTCCCTGCAGGTGGGCCTTGCCAACACCCATCAGGATATGTGCCAGGCATGCCACATTTATTACCTCTTAGCTTCCCGGCAACTCTGCCTGTAGGGATCATGGTTCCCATCTCATGGATGAGAAACTGATTCTTAGTGAAGTTAAGCTCTATGCCCAAGGTCACAGCTGTGTGACTGGGCTGAGGGGGACTGGAATGAAGACTTGTGTGATTCCAAAGCTTCGGTTCTTAATAACAATAACTGACTTAGCAGAGCTATTGTGGTGAGGATTATTTTACTGACATACTGACATCTTTATAGCAACCATAGACCAGTTGCTCTCTTACAGACAGGGACATTGTGGGGTGGCGGGGATAAGACCAGACTTTCTTTGCCCTTTTTTAAGTCCTGGTGAGAGCTCTCAAGAAAGCCATCCAGGTGGAATCTGTGTTGTTCCAATGGTCGCTGGTTGCTTACCTATCACAGAGCCCCTTACATTTCTGGATTCTCTGGAATGTCCTCTAGGACCCCACAGGAAGCTGCCCGTGCCCCTCACCAGGTCATAAACTCATTAAGCACCAAGGCTGCATCTTATTTGTGTATTACCCCCACTGCCTTGCACCTAGTAAGCACTTAATGAATGTGTTCTAAATGAAATTGGCCACCATAATAATAGGTAACATTTACTAATTGCTAACTGTATGCCTGTCAATGTGTAGAACATACTAGAAGCACTCACATATGTAATCCATGTTACAGTTCCATTCAATGAATGAGGAAACCAAGGTTCAGAGAAGTGAACTGAATTTCTCACTATCACTCAGACACGTGGCAGATCTTGGGAGTTAACATTTCTGCCAAGAAAACCTGCATCTTATTTTTCTTTTTAAGCTGTCCATGGCATTCCCCTCACTGGAGCCTCCTCACCTGTCCTTGCTTCCACCAAAGGCTTCAGGAGATGGGTTTGGCTTTGTTCTAGAACCTTCTCTGACCCAATTCTGAAGATAAATAAGTCTGCGTAATGCCCATCACGGACCAGGGCACCAAGGTCTTCAGGAATGAACCCAAACCATTTCACTTCTTGTGGAGCAGAAGGAATTTTAAGTTGACAGGTCTGGCCAGTCAACTTCAGAAGTACTGTTTCGCTCTTTGCTTTCTATCCCCATCCCCTTTGGGTTCCTGAATCCATTCCTCTTGCTTGGACAGCTTTGGAGTCTACAGAATTAGGGCTGTCACTCTGCCTTGTCAGAGGGTGATGGGTTTCCCTCGATACAGTGGCATAATGTACAGCCTAGTCCTCCTCCCTTTATCCTCTCTCTTCCCATCCATCCTTGTTTGTAGGTTCCAGGTACCAGTTAGATGCCCTTGAAAGATTATCAGTTTCCTATCATTGCTGTAACAAATTACCACACTCTTAGTGTCTTAAAAATGCAAATTTATTCTCATACCTTTCTGGAGGTCAGAAGTAAAAATCGAGACTTAAGGGGGCTAAAATCAAGATGTCAGCAGGACTGTATTCCTTCTGGAAGCTCCAAGGGAGAATCTGTTCCTTGCCTCTTCCATCTTTGAGCTGCCAGCTTGTCTTCTTGACTTGTGGGCACTTTTCATTCCAACCTCTGCATCTGCCTTCACATCACCTGCTTCCCTCTATACCTCTTCTGCCTCCCTCTTTTAAGGACCTTGGTGATGACATCATTGGTTCTACCCAGATAATCAAGGACAATTTCCCCGTCTCAACATCCTTGACTGCCATAGAAGATAACATATTTAGAAGTCCTGGGGTTAGGATGTGGACATATTTGAGAGGCATTATTCTTAGTCAGCCACCACAGGGATGAACTGTGCTTCTAGAATAGCCCTCCAGCCCCCCGTCTGTTCATTATACCAGTAATAAGAGCTGCCATTTTCCACACATGGATTCTGCACCTAGAGCTGGGATAAGCGGTTTGTGCACAGCATCCTGACGGCATCTCCCAGCCCTTTTGTGTTGCTGGCGCTGTTATTTTTATCCCCATTTTTACCAATAAGAAACTGAAGCCTAAGCATTTAAGCAACTTGCCCCTCACAGTCCTTGCAGACCTATGTCTCACCCTTCCTTAAGCTGGCCCTTCAAGCCCGCTCAGACCGGGCCATTAACTGCTGTCACCGCCTTGTCTTGGCCCTCTTGCCTGCACTGCTCTCCGCTCATCTGGTACAAATGGATAAGGATCTGCTAAGTTCTGAGAGCCAATGATGGAAGCCTCTATGTGCAGCACCTCAGTTTTTCCAACCAGCCCACGGGACAGGGGCTCTTTATGCCATTTTTACAGAGAAGGAAACTGAGATTAAGTGACTTGCCCAAGGTCCCAAGGGAGTCAGTACTTGGGTTCTGCCTAGATCTGTGGCTTTCAGTTCAGTGTTTTCCATACAGCATATTGCATCTGACTCACATTTGTATGGAATTTTACAGTTTATAAATTCCCTGCTTATTCATAATTTTTATTGAGCCTTACCACAACTTGGTGAGATAGATGGGGCAGGAATTGCTAGCCTCATTTCACAGATGATAAACACAAGAAGGAAGAGGATTCATGGAAACAAGGGTGAGGGTAGGGACTCCAGCCCAGAGCTCTGTCTCCAGACCCACTGTTCTTTCC
Organism: Bradypus variegatus; assembly: GCA_004027775.1. Taxonomy (NCBI): domain Eukaryota; kingdom Metazoa; phylum Chordata; class Mammalia; order Pilosa; family Bradypodidae; genus Bradypus; species Bradypus variegatus. Next base: position 3,207 of record PVKY010015674.1, on the reverse strand, counting down.
TCCGTCTTCCCTTTGTACCCCTCCCAAAACCAGAGACTTATTATTAGAGAAGTTGTAGGTTTACAGAAAAAGCATGCAGAAAATACAGATTCCCCTTTTACCACCCCATTACCAACTCTTCACTTTAGTGTGGTACATTGTTAGAACTGGTGAAAGAATATTATAATTGTACTATTGCATATTCTTGGTGTCTAATGTGTATTTTTGCTGATTGATTTTTTTAAGAGTGTTTTATTTTAAAATGATTAAAACTTACAGGAAAGTTGTAAAAACAATGCAAAAACAATACAGAGAACTCTAACATGCCCAAGATTTATCAGCTTTTAACGTTTGCCACGTTTGTCATATCATTCTATCATCTAGCTAAGCTAGCTCAATCATCTCTTTCTCCATATATCTATCATATCATATCATATATCATCATATCATATCATATCATATCATATCATATCATATCATATATCTATCTATCTATCTAGATCATTGATTAATTTTTAATGCACTCTTTAGTAAATGGTGCAAAAGATGCCTGGAGAATTGATCGATGGTGATTGAGACGGACTTTAAAAAAGGACTTAAAGTGTGGCAGGAAGGCATGAAGGCAGGCTTCAGAAAGAACTTTACACGGAAAGGGCTGGTAGTCACTGAATACTGAACAAAGGAGGCTGTGGAGTTAACCACGCTGGGGAATCTCTGAGAATGACCCCCACTTGTCTGGGTCAGAGGAAGTACTCTTTATCCTTAGGGGGTGGACAGAGCAGGCTCTAGAGGTCCCAGCTGGCCTGGCTCCTCCACGCTGACGTGGGTGTCATTATAACTCGGGCCCCTAAAGCAGAGCAAAGAGGAGGGGGGAGGTTATTTCACTTTTTTGGATATTTCCTGCCTCCGATGCCCAGCACTTCAGCTGACAGAGAAGCTGCTCTAGAAAGGACAAAGTCAGGCAGGGTCAGGCTCCTTGGGCTGTGGGGCCTCCCGGGTCACCTGCCTAAGCCTCTGCCCTTTGACAGCAACACACACTAGACGGTGCCTGGCGTGTTGTAGATACTCAATAAATATTTGCTGACCGAGTGAAAGGATGCTACACAAATGGAGAGCTGTGCCTCTGTCTTGTCTGTGCAGTATTCTAAAGTATTTCACCCTGTCTTAGACACCCATCCCAGGCCTGGCTGTCCTTTGTTGTTAGGGACCCCTCTGCCCTCTTGCCCCACCCTAACCACGTCCGGTGGCCTCTGGTCCTGCTCTCTGTGGAGCTGGAGCCTGTGCAGATCTTTACCTGGTGTTTAAAAGCACCTTTTCTTTCAGATTCAGAACCTGGCTAGAGTAAGATATTAAAAGGGTCTGGGGTGGGAAGCCCCAAAAGGCCCCTGGGCACTGGGCTCTCTGCAGCTGGGACTCCCTTTCAGAGCCCACCGCGGGTAATGGGTGAATGGTGAGGGCAAGGGGGCAACTGTGCAGCTTGCAGCACGTGGTGGTGCACGAGTCTTCCCCTGGGAGCCAGGACAAGCAGGGCCAAGGCAGGATCTGCCACGCGGGAGCAGACAGTGTGACTCCCCTCCGGGCCCTGGGATCCTCATCATGAACGAGGGGGTTGGAGCCCCCCATCCCTTTTTCCACTCAACGACTGCTTCCTGAGCCCCTGCTGTGGGCCAGGCCCTTCAATGATACAGTGGAGAACTAAATAGTGTCTCCAGCACAGGGTGTCTCTAGAGGAGGCGGCAAGCAGTGAGCAAATAAGGCAGGGAACAACGAGGGACAGGACAGAACGTCAGATGAGATGAGTGTGACGGAGGCAAAGCAGCCAGTGGAGAGAGTGGTGGGTCCACCGTAGATAAGGTGGTCACGGAAGACCTCCTCCAAGAGGTGACACTGGAGCAGAGGCCTGAGTGACAGAGGGGAGGGGATCCTCGGACAAGGAGCAGCAAGTGCAAAGGCTTTAGAGGGGAACTTGTTTGGTGTAATCAAGAAACAGCCAGGAGGCTGGAGGGGAGTAGAGAGGAAGCCAGGAGGGAGGCCCTGGGATTTCTCTGGAATGAGAGGGGCAGCTGCCGGAGCAAGGGAGCGGCATACTCTGATTTGGGTCTGAAAAGGGTGAGATGGTCCCCAAGTTAGGTGAGAGGCTTCTCCCAGCCCTGGGCTACATGCATCTGGCTTAGAATGGGAGGGGGTGGGGTCACCCCAAAGCCAGGGCCTGCCTGGGAGGCAGACTCTGTGGCTCTGCCAGGACAGGCTGATGGAACCTGCCCGCTCACGTTTCATCCTGTCACCCAGGCAGAGCAAACACAGGGTTAGCTGAAAACCTCCCCCCACCCCCAAACCATAGCCTCACAGTGGGGGTGTTAGTTAGCAACCTGTGGGTTAGAAGGTGGATGTTTCAACCACTCCCAAATGAGATATTATTCCCTCGTTTAAAGATTCCTTTCTTTTCCCCCTCCCCATCCCTTCCCCCTTTCTGCTAATTTCCCCCATTCCCATCTTTACTCATTCTTCCATTTTGTTCCCCTTTTTTCATGATCTATAACTTCCCACCCCCCACTCCCAAGTATTGCACAGTGTCTTAGAAGCCAGAAGCTTTATCAAGCCAAAATGCATAAGATGCTTTTCGTGGCTCATAGAGAAGTTAAGAAATTTGCCTCAAATGTCAAAGCTGGAAAGTTGTAGAGGCTGCCTTTGAAGCCAGGTGGTCCTGGCCCCAGAGTCCTCCTTGGTCAGTTTTTCTTGCCTCCCAGCACCTCCCGGGGAAGAGGATGCTGTAAGACTTACAATGAAGGAAAACTCAAAGCACTTTGGGAACATGGAGGAGCAAGAGGCTGGGAAGATGGGGCAGCACTCCTAGGGAAGTTTTCACAGAAGAGGGACGTTTGAAATAGGCTTTGGAGGGTGAGCAGGATTTCGCCAGTCAGAGACGAGATATGCTTGGGGGCAGGAATTGCTGGGAAAAGCAAGAGGGCTGGGAAAATTCATGGTGTGTTGGGGAAGTAACTAGTCAATTATCTAAATTAAATACCAAAAGTGATTACCTCCATGGAAAAATCAGACAAGCCAGTTGTTTGACTCAATTCTTTAGTTTTTGTTCTATTCTGTTTTTAAGGAACTGCCACTAAATAAACAGAATAAATATAGATAATTTTCAGGCAATAAATGAGATTAAATATTTATATTATGTTCAGGTCAAAGGGGTAAATAAAATGGGCGAGAAGGGAGGAGAAG
>PVKY010015673.1:0-10084 GCA_004027775.1 Bradypus variegatus | reverse complement strand
TGATACCTCCCACTTCATTCTTTTTCAAAATGTTTTTGGCTATTTGAGGCCCCTTGCCCTTCCAAATAAAATTGATAATTAGCTCCTGCATTTCTGCAAAGTAGTCTCTTGGAATTGTGATTATTTTATGACTTAGCTTCTTTTGCATTTCTTTTCTTTTTGCTCTACTATTGAATTTTTCATTCCTGCTATCATATTAATTTTCTGTTCTTTGATTATTCCTTAGAGCATCCTGTTTCATAGTTACAGTATATTTGTTAGCTTTCTGAGGCTATTAATAAGTTTCTTTTCAACATTTTACCTTCTTTACTACTCTTTTTCCTCCAATTTGCTCTTCTCTAATCTTTTTCATGTTAGAGTTTTTGTCTTGCTTCATTTTCTCATTTCATTCCTATATTACAGCTTGGACTTCAGTGCATCCAATTAGAAAATCCTGTCTGGGAATTCTTGTTGTCTATTAGTATTTATGAGTGAGGAACTAAAGAGCTGATCTAAAGCTCTGAGCATGTGTGTGAGGCTAGTCATCTGTTAATTTCCCCATGACTTGATGTGGCTGGGCCATTTTATTGAGAATTTGGGATTTTTAGAGTATTCAGATTTTTCTTCTTGGGCTGGTCCATTCTGATGACTTCCAGCTTCCTGCCTGGAGGGTAAAGGCCACCTCCAGCATTCTGGGGACCAAATGGGCAATACAAGGGGATTGGATCTTAGCAATCAACATGAACACATTTGCTTTATCATCCTTTTTTCCATATGGTACTCCTCACCTCAACTGTGCCTGTTATCCACTAATTTAGAGACCTTCTCTAGGGAAGAAGCCTATATACCTCGTATCTTCTGCTGGGGAAGGGCTAGTCAAGTACTCGCTATTCACAGTGGGGAAGGGTGCTCAGGAGGTAATGGAGAACAAGCCTTTCTTTAACTGCTTCTTTTGACCAATCTAATTTTAGCTCCACTTCCTTAAGTACTTGGTGCCACCAATTCCTGCGACATTTAGGGAATTTGTGCAGGTAAAATTAGGTTAGTTCCTGGCTTTCTTTACTATTGGTTCTCCAGATAGCAATCTATTCAGCTTTTTTAGTTCTGCTCAGACTATTACCAATTACCTACTTCTTTCAACCTGGTTGTTTCTCTTCTGGTTCTCCCAATCGATTTATGCCTTAGAGCAAAAAAGGCCCTTCATTTTAGGAGGCTGCAAATTAATTGTGTGCAATCTACATCTTTACCTAGAATTCTGTAAGAGCTTCTTGCTTTCCTATTCAAGTCCTTGTTTTCTGTTTTTAATAGCTGAGTCATTCAAATATCTTTGGTTGCCAAATATTTACCAAGAAATGCTTAACTCAACCTTTTATATTCAAGAAAATAACCACTTCAATAATCCCCAAATGCTTTCATGAGGTGGTATTTGCTGGGAGGGATAATTAGTGACCAAGAAAACTGAAAATTGTGAGTTTCCATATAATTCTTCTAACTATACGTACCTTTCATGTGAGTTATGTTTTTGTTTTTTTCTTATTAGTTACTATTAAAAGAGCTATTAAATAATCTCAAGATTTTGTCACCTCTAACTCTGGTATGAATGATCAAAAAATAAAGTCTCTCATTCATTAGTTTAATACTGCAGTGAAGAATTTAACCAATAATAGTCTTTGGTTAACTTCAAAGTAGAAAACAGATTTAGTAATGGAAAATAAAACTCTATGTTGTGGCCCACAAGTTAATCCAAAGAGGTCTGGTGGGCTTAGCTGCAGATAGGAATGGGAGTCTCGCTAGCATTTGAAGGTTTTTATGTAGGCAGCCAGAATGCATCTAAGGATTCTCTCATTGGACGCCATGAAGCGATGCACTTAGCCCAAGCTGCAATGTAAGAATGAAGTGACAAAATGAAATAAAACAAAACCCAAGATAACTTGGGAGTGGGTGGGCACAGATAAAAACTAACAGAAGTTAATTAAAAGAGTATTATTTATTTGTAATCAAGTCATGTAATTGCATCCTGGCCAATTGAAACCTGGTGTATTGCTCTTTTTTGTTTGTTTGCCATGGCCTGTTTATCCAGAGGCTGGTTAGGTTGCTTGAACCTAAATATATATGTATATAATAATTGGCAATTAAGTTATTTACAACTTTGAAAAGTATATTAGGCATGGTTTACTTTCTAAAATAATGTTTCCTTGAAAACCTACTAATAAAGGTTAATAATACTCTGGGTATTAAATGTTTGCTTGTATTAAAATCAGTTTCATGACCATACACTACCAAAATTCCAACACCAAGCTTGTGTCAATAGTGCAAAATGAAGAAATTTAGGAAATGCCAGATTTATTCAATTGTTGCCATGGCTTAAGCCAATCCAGACAGGACCAGAAAGTTATTTTTTAACACCTACTTTATCAATCAATTAATAAGGGCAGTACTACAAAGGCAACCTAAGAAGTGTTTCTTCCAAGTTGTTGACAATCCAAAGAAAAACATATGGCAAAAATCAGCAAGTAATTCAAGTGCTAAAATGTGATGTCTCCAAACCCAAAAGTTCAGATGAGCATGGCCAATAAAAGACTGAGGTTCTGAGCTGAGCTTCCACAGACAAGGTTTGACAAGACAAAAGGAGAAAGGGGAGCCCCAGAAAAGAAAAGGATAGTTAAGAGGGGAAAGAGAACTGGAAACAGCTGTCTAATCTGGAGTAAAAAGGTATTTAAGTGCTAGGAAGTTCAATACAATTGTTGGAAAACAGAAGCAAGAATGCTCGTTTCTACTCACGAGAAAATTTCTTAATTCACAGTTCTGTATACTGATAAATCTGATTCATGTTTTGTAGACATAATTGAGTTATCCTTTCTTCAAAAAGCCTATAACCTCACTTTTTTGGGTCCAAATTTAATATATTTAAGCCAAAGAAATTGTTTTCCCACTGTGAAATTATGTAACATAACTTTTTCTGTCATTTCAAGTGGTAGAATTAATTAATAAAAAGTTACACATGTATAAAGAGGCGAGAGTGACAAGAGCTAGAACCAGCTATTGTGATGCCCACTTGGGATTTGCTTCTTCAAGCAGGCTTTGTAACACGGTTGCAGTTGTTTTTCATGCATTCTTAGCATGGTTTGGGGGCAGAGCCAGAAAAGAAAACTTGAAAATAAAAATGAAAGCAAGCAAGGAGCCTATTATTCTAAAGGATACCTAATTATATAATTTGTATATTATAATTTGTAATCCATCTACTTTTAGAGAATTTCTTAAAGGGAAAAATAGTTTTGTTTGCCTCTGATAAAGTCTCCATACCAGGAACTGCAACTAACCTCTACAAAATTTTCCCCTAAGGATCTTCATACCATTAATGGAGTATGTGTCTGTTTAGTGGTCAGAAAAAAAGTAAGTATTTATGTATTATGGTTCAGCTCTTCCTAAAGTAGGTGTTAAAGGTAAGTTAGGTTCAACGTGGCCTGGGAATTGGTATTCTATTAACTGCTCTGATTAAGAAGGCTTTTAAATACTTAGATTTGGGAATTATTTAATAAGCTTTACTAATTGTTTCTGCTATTGTAGGTGAAGAAGGCAGGCATAACATGAATCTTTTAGGCACTTTTTATTTTCCAAAAAAAATTGTCGTTAATATATAAACATCTCATTCTCTCAAAAAATTCTACAACTATACAGCTGTTTGCTCCATTATTTGCATAGGAAATAACCACAATACAAAAATAATAGGGAAAAAGAAGCAAAACAGCAACTGATTTATGCTTTCTTGTGTATGTATGTTTCCACATATAAACATTTGAAGCCTCTTACAAAATTATTTACATCGTTTGTCAACTATTTACATGTTTTAAGAGCAACTTTTCTAACAAACAAAACTATAATTTATCAAGTTATGAAAATTGTTTTCTAAAAAAAGTTACTATATTACCACAAAATAAATAAAGATAAACAATATTTTAAAAACAAAATTAATTTTCATTTTCATTTTCAATTAGGACCCCTTTTGGCATTTTGCTTATTTATTCTGCCCTTTGGTTAACAGCATCAGCATCACATTACTATGTATATTGCATATATGTAGCACTTGCTTCCTTAAGTGTTCAACATGTCATTTATACTTAAAGGCAGACACTGAGTCAGTATTAACAATAGATTAAACTACACTGTAATTTAGGTAAAATTACTGTGTCTCACTGTATATTACATGCAAAATCCACAGAAACTGGCTTTTAACCAATAGTACTGCACAAGCAAACATCTTTGTATATGAAAACTGCATCATAAATTCAACGTTTCCGTATATGAAAACTGCATCATAAATTCAACATTCCCACGTGAAAACTATATCATAAGTCCTTCTTTTTAAAAATGATACTGTGTGTAGCTTATCGTAAGATTTAACTTTTGTATCTTGTAACTCCCTTTCTTAAGCTCTTGAGTTCACAATTCATATAAAATGTGTTTTGTATTTAAAATAAACAATCATATTTTAATCAGTGCATGAAATTTGCTGAAGTTCATTTGCATGATTCTTTCCCCTACAGTAATTAATTTGGTAACACTTTGAGAGGTATCTTACCATAAATTCTAAGTGTAAGTGTCTTCAAGGTTATTTTCAAATGAATTATTTATGATTTTCCCCAAAAGAATCCTAGAAAAATTGTAATAACCTATAAAGCTGATTTGCATATTTACAAAATTTTGAATAGCAAATGTATGCAACTCATATATAAAAAAAAAAACACCTTTGTTCAATGGCTACTTGTGAACTGAATTGCCACATACACTGTAGATCTCTCCCAAAGAATTATCTGATAATATTGTAAAAAAACCACTGGATGTCAAGCAAAATCTCGACATACAATTCATCCTTCTTCCTGTGTCTGCCAACTGATCTGTTTACTAAACACTGTCACATTAAATGATGGTGCTTAGGTAAAAACACTGCAAACAGCCCTCCACCCACCCACCCCCACCCACTGCGAGATGTGGCTGCCTGTCATGAGATGAAATCTGCTTGAGGAAAGCCATGTACAGCAAGCATTCCGGATTCTTAAAATGACCAAACACTTTGGTATTAATACAATGTATTCCCTGTTTTCTCAAATATACAAAATATACATTTCCAGTTTTTCATTTTCTTTCTGTTTTTTTATATATATAGTTAGGTGTGTAGTTAAAAGTTTGCCACATGAACTGCACAAACGTCAGTTTGAACTGCACAGGCACAGAGGGCCCCGCGGGCAGTGACCTCAGTTCTGGTGCCTCTTCATGTGCAGGGCCAGGTGGTCGGAGCGGGAGAAGCTGCGGCTGCACACGGCGCACTGGAAGGGCTTGGCGCCCGTGTGCTTCCGGTAGTGGCGGGTCAGCTCGTCCGAGCGCGCGAACCTCCAGTCGCAGCCTTCCCAGGTGCATTTGTACGGCTTCTCACCTGTGACAAGGAACAAGCTGGTGAGCTGGCCTGCTCTAAAGCGAAACCTCACAGATGCTGCTAGAGAAGGACTTTGTTAAAAATCACGATCCAAGAACAGAGGGAAATAGTCCTAAATTACATTATAAACTAAATAACATTAAATATTCTCAAAGCAAAACGGTACAAGCCACCATTTACTGAAATGGTATTCAACCTCAAATTATATGAAGAAATGAAAAATAGCTTCTCATACAATGAAATCAATATTACTACAGTTGAGATCCTTTGCTTAAAACTGGTTCTAGATATTTCTAAGAGCCCAACCTAAACCAGGTCTAGTTGAACACAGGGTCTCCGAACTGGACTAATACGTCACTTGCTCTTTGAGTCACACGGACACACACAACATGCACTCTCTCCCATTTTTCAGACTGAATCAAAACAAAGTTAGAAAAGCATTAAAGCTGAGCGGTTTTTTAAAGCTACAAAGCCATGCAATTCCTTAACCAGATAAGAAAATCTGGTACTGATAACTTCACCTTGGTAACAAGATAGAACATAAAACAACCATAATAACTGTAACATTTACTGATATGTGTTTTTAATTTGTAAAGTATTGCACAAAAAAGACAAATAACATTCATTCAATAGATCATTCAGAATCTACTAGACGCCAGGCACTGTGTCCTGAATGTTTGGGGTTTATTAGTGAACAAAACTAGAATGTCAGGCTTCATGGCACTTTCATGTGCATCTTAAAAAAGCATACGTCTGTGATCATTTAAGCCTACCTATTTTATACAGTCACAGCTCCCTTCACTCAAACAGTGAAATAATATTTGAGTGTCCCTCTCCTGAAATTTGCATTATTCTTAACGTTGCCCAAAATCTGCTAGCTGCTTATCTTTCAAAACTACCTAACATATATAATGCAATCTAAGTCACTCTGGCCTGGATTCATTTAATCCTATTTAATGCAGGCCATTCATTGCTCTATCAAATCACAACACTTATGACTCTTCCACTGAACATTACCTATAGTACCCATTTTTCTGCTTTACTTTTGGTAATTTTCTATGAATTTTAGTGTTTTAGATGTCAATTCATGAGACAAATTTGCATATAAAAATATTACTGCTGAGTTGTATTTGAATACCTTTTAAAACCGTGAATTATCAAACCCCTAAATCATATACAAGAGCCTAAGGTCTCCTTAAAAAAATTATCTTGTGAAAGGGAAAACAAACACTTGTTACTTAGTACACCACAGTGAAACGCAATAACCTTTCTGCCTGCTTTAGCAGTCAGTATATTCAGGAAGTTGTAAGATTACTCAAACGAGTCTATATTTTAAAAGACTGTCCATGTCTACAGCTTGTGGTTAATATACTTGTGTTGTCCTGATAACCACTTTGGCTCTTAAAACTAAATACCATGTGCACAAACAAAAGAGCGTCAGAATGGACTATGTGATGAAACTGAGTGAGGGATCACACCGTCCCAATTATTTCTGGAGATTTCACATTTCCCTCCTGTGGTATGCAGCCCCTTGCCACCCTTAATTCTCCTCTCCTGAGGCTCTGAACCAAGACAAATTTTTTTTTTCCAATTTACTTTACTGTCCCTGTATCACTGCACTTCGAAAACTCACATATCAATTCCAAGTTTTATTTACTGTTTTGTAAATTCTAACTAAAAATTTTCAAGGTAACACATTCAAGTCTTTCAGGTAGCAAAACATAAACCACTTTTCTTTCACTTTATGTATTCACATAAAATCTGTTTGATAGAAGAAGTATTTTAATACTAGTACTAAATGTAGGTATCGCTCCTGTGGATATAAATCAAACAGAAAAAATAACCCTTCCGCACAGAAGTGTCTGCTTTTGTTCCTTATGAAAAATAAATCACAGAAACAAACATGTTGGTTAAACACTGCTGTCATTTAATAGAAAGAGAAAGTTATTTCTGATGTCTGAGGCAAATAAAATTCCTAACATGCCTCAATTTTAAAATAAATTTCTAATTTTTTGAATTTAATAATTCAGGAGAACTGAATTTTCCAAGTTTATTTAAGAAACAAGGACACTACTCTTTTTGTTCACTATTTTTATTGGCCATGAAGCAATAAACTGCACCAATATTTCTAAAAGTTTACTGATTGGTTGAAATACGGTAGCCATTCAAGTTACTAAAACATTTGGGGTTTTCCTCTCAGTTTATGCACATCTATAGATTATTCAGCCAAGAACACTACCAGTGTCTGAAACTTGAGTTATCAAGGCCAAGTCTCCATAAAAGCAAGGACAACTACTCCCCACTTGGGGCAGTTTCTATGGGATTTGTTCAAGTGTCAACACCCCTCAAGTAAAACATCGTAGAGGAAGCTGGTAACCAATTTCTGGCCAAACAGCAGACTCAGTCCTTTCTTCCTCAGCCAGAAACACTATGCACAGTACTTCTGGGAAACCAAACTGACTTCCTTCAACTTATATTTTCAACAGGATAGCACTTTCAAAAGTTTAATTGGATTTTTACAGAATCTCTTTCCAATACCACCAATTTAAAATATTTAGTTAAGCTTTTTCAACATCAATTGTAATTTTAAGTTCTCGTGCCGTTAATGTGAAACTTTCCAAAGGCAAGAAGAAAAAAAAGTGACACCTTTGTACGGCACGGAAAACAACTTCGGCTTTGTTTCAAATAAAGTATGCATTTTCTCAGTGTATTTTAAAATTAGAGGAATATTTTGCTGGGAATCACTCATCTTTGAAAAGATGTTCAAGTTAAATATATGTATTATCCATACTCACAAGGTTTTAATATAATTTCTGAAAACACTAAGGAGAAACTACCAGTAAAAGGAAGAGGAAGCAGGCACACACATCCATCGAGCACGTACCGCAGCACGAGGTGTACTTCACGTAATCCTCACAATAACCCCATGACTTAGAAGCACAATGATGAAGCTCCACATTAAGAATCTTGGCCTGCCAATTCTCCCTAATGTCCTACTTAAATCTTCCATTAGCAAACACCAATACCTCTCGAGTGATTTAAGTAACACATATTGTTCAAATTTATTTAAAGTTTATAAAGCCACTTGTGAACACCTAAGAGAGCTTGAAGGACTAAGAGAAGGCCTGAAACTACAGACTGGGAAGCACAGGCCACACCCTGGCCGAGCAAGTCCTCTGTGGAAACCTTTCAGGACCTGTGGGGTCTGAAAACTGCTGGCATTGACAATCTCTGAATAATAACTAATGACAGTACCCCTTTCCCCCAGGCTGAGCGAATTGCAGTGGATTAGTAGAATGTTTGGCTATAAAAACTTTTCAGATTCTTAACAAACTAAAAAATTTACTTTCTCTCTGATAAACTCATTAAAAAAAAAAAAAAAGACAAAATTCTGAACGTACCACAATGGAATAGGTTTCTCTGCTCTACTAAACTCCTCTAGACTCATACCAAGGCTGTTCCCTAGAATGTTCTACACAGATTCTTCTAACAAGAGAAAAAAAAAATTTCAGATGGAAGTATTTCTCTTAGAAGAAGTTATTTTAGGTATTTAAAGAGTTTATCACAGTACATTTGCACATGTTTCCTTCCTGATGGCTAAAAGACAATCCAGTCAACTATATCTGATTTCAGATAAAAGCTAAAAACCCTCAGAATTGAAGTCAAAGTTTAGTAAACAATTCAGTATGTGACCTGTGCAAGTACCTTGAAAATTATTGAGACCTGGTTTCTAGCCTCAAGGAACTTAAAATCTATACTCTACAGTCTAAGAAGCGAAACAATGCAAACTTTAAAAGAGGAAAAATTATTTCAATATCTATTCCCTAATCTAAACTCTTAGAATTTAAGAGTCCTTGAGGTTCAAAATGAGCTCTTATTTTAGGAGGAAAATATTTTCATGCATTTCAATGATTAATTGTTTTTCCATCATTATAGACTTATGAAATTTAGAGTCTGAAATAGGCTTTTTACTGGATTTACCTCTACTAGTCAAAAGGTAAAAGAAACATGAGTCCTGAGATGTAAAGAAATTTCTGATTATTTACATTTCTAAGAACAACCAAGTTGGATGAGCTCATTAATTCATGTTTTTATGTATCTATGTAATTTCCATTAAAAATCTTTTTTTTAAAAGCTAATTGAAGATATACCCTCAAAACAAGAGCAGGCAGTTCACCTCAAAGATGAGAATTAGTATTTTCAAAATACCTTAATTTTTACTAAATATTGTATCCTTGTTAGTACTGTGACTACTTGAGGACATAGATGAATTATTCATTTCAACTATGGATTTCTACTTGTATATATCATGCTTATGAAGTATTCAAATAACTACATTTTGCCTCCTTAACTAGCTTTTTAAGGTTCCTCAAGGGCAGAAACTGTCTTCAATTTCTGCTTTGATGCCTTGCTTTTCCTAATGCATTTCTGGAACACTCACAAGTTTGGTCAAATAAGTCGGACAAAATCTTGGTTATTTTCATTAATGAAGAGGAGGGAAGGTATAAAAGAAAAGCATCTTGAGTAGGTCTGTCAGATTGTCCCTTTCTTATGGTCCTGACTGCAGTGGGGCTTTTACCTGGCTCTAACCTGCCTAGTGGACCACTGAGGAAATTTGAGTAAAGGTACAAATGTTTAGGTGGGAAAAAAAAAAAAAAAACATGCTAGTAGATA
>PVKY010015672.1:0-10088 GCA_004027775.1 Bradypus variegatus | reverse complement strand
TATTCCTCTCTAGGCTGCAGTTCCTCAAAAATGTCACTCTTAGTTGCACTTGGGGTATTTGTCCTCTCTTAGCTTCTCTGGAGCAAAAGTCTTCTTTCAACGGCTGTCTTCAAACTGTCTCTCATCTTCAAAACATCACTCACAGCTGCACTGAGTTCCTTCTCTTTGAGTCAGCTCATTTATATGGCTCCACTGATCAAGGCCCACCCTGAATGGGTGGGGCCATGCCTCCATGGGAATATCGCATCAGAGTCTTCACCCACAGCTGGGTGGGGCACATTCCAAGCAAATCTAATCAGCAACAAAACGTCTGCCCCACAAGACTGCATCAAAGATAATGGCATTTGGGGGGACATAATACATTCAAACCAGCACAATGAGGTTCTAGCAGTTATTTATCCACTGCTGACTATGTTAATAAGTAATTCAATCACAATCCCATGGAATATTCTGTTACTTAAAAACTAAATTGTAAAAGTAACCTCCAAAATGTGCATACCAAATAGTAGCGAGAAGAGAGAACAAAATGGTTGGCATATACAAATAAGCACATAAAACAAGCAAAGGGAAAAATACACAAAGCTCCTACAGTGTTTGCTTGTTATTGGTTATGAGACTATAACTGGTTATCTATGGTTTCTTTCATATCAATTCCAAGTACTTCAGCTGGTTGGTTTCTTGACTTAGTGGAGTGACCCAAATCTTCATTCCTGAAGAATACAGATTATTACTCACCCTGACTTCTGGTTGCTGTAATTTTCTGTTAACCTTTATTTTTTGAGAGGCACCCCAGAAAAATTACCTAGCTTCCAAACATAGTTCTCCTTGCCCATGTGGGCATTAACCCAATATCCCCTTGGTAATTAGGATCAATCACTCCAGCCAACAGAGCAATGTCTTTCTTTGCCTTTTGATTCAGTGACATAAAGAGCCTCCCCTTTCAAGCCATCTTCCGCAGGTAAGGGTGTCACAGGATTTTCAAGCATAGGAAGACTAGTCTCCTCAGACACAGGAAGGCAAGCTACTTCCACTGGTAGGAGAGGCTCGGAGTGACATTGGGGTTTGAGACTGTCAGTTTCAACTAGGTCCAAGCAGATGTCTCCATTTCAAGTTTTGAGATTCCATTGTTTCACAATTAATGCCTTCAATTTCATGAGTGAAACTCTGGAAGACTGTAAATTTAACTAACTGTAATTTAGCAGCCTGTGTTTGATTTTTAGCAACACTGACCTGGTAGCTGCAATAAATAAAAGATTCTTTTAGGGCTGTCAGAGACACTGTTCTGTTCTCAGTCTGTAACTAAAGTTGAAAGTCAAATGACTTGAGTTTGTCATCTTTTTTTCTGCTCCAGTTCAATCAGAACACTCCATTCCACACTACTGTCCCTATAGTCATTATTGCCATACTGGTCAAGTACAATAGCATTTGGTGTCCCAAGGCACTTGCATTAGTTGACACATCATCGCAGTCACCTATAGTGATAGCTTAATTAATTGTGATACCAATGCATGCCATGAGCTATTAGCATCCTGTGCACCACTGGCAAGGAACACAGTACTGTACTCAAACCCAAGGTACAACCAACCTATCTCAAAATTTGTATCTACATATTCTGTCTCCCTGTACCACCCACTTCTGGTAGCAATTCTGTATTGCTCAGGGTCCCATCAGGTGAGAAAAACCACACAGTAATTTGAATAAGGAAAAGTAAATGTAAATAATTATTAATTAAAACACAATACCTACTAAGAGAAAAAGAGAACTCCAAGGAATAAAGGAATATCAGAGAGGGACAGCCAAGACTTCTAGGCTGAGGCAGAGCATCTGAGGAAGAAACAAATCTGGAAAAGCCCCTGGCCCACAAGACAGCCATCCAAACCTTGTCGGAGAAGGTGTGGCCAACACCAGATGGTGAAAAAGTTCACTGGGTTGCTGCAACAGGCAAACTCTCTGGGAAGCTGCCACAGGGCAATTGGAGGTCATCCCATGCTAGGAGTCAGCAGTCAGGAACCCACTGGAACTAGGAACAAGTGCCCCTTCCTCTTCTAGTGTCCCTCCAGTACCCTCTACTGATGAAGTTTAATGTGAAGTTTGCCAGCCAGCAAGGGTAATGTTCCGTCTTGTGAACAGGACAATGAAGGGTGGGTTTGGAGCTGAAAGTCAATGGATGGAAAACTGGCACACACACCTTGCTTTCATTCCCGTTCCCATGGTTTCTAGATCACCACCCCCCGCCCCACCATAAAAATACAACTACTGCAAACAGAATAAGGAAACTCAGAATGCCAAAACCTATCAAGAAGAGCTTTCTAATACTATATACTCACTTGTATCTAGGTTGACCAACCATCCCAATTTGCATAGGACTGTCCCAACTTTAGCACTTAATGTCCTGCACCCCAGCAAAACCCATTAGTCCCAGGCAAACCTGGAAGATTCATCACCCTTCATATGTTTCAGAGATTCTTGAACTTTCTGTGCACCAGAATCACCTTGGACACTTGGTAAAAATGCAGGCAAATCTGTTTTAAAATGCAGGGATTTCATATGCTAACAAGCCATGGATTGATTTTTGAGAAACATTCTACTTGGAGGCTGAAGAAGTGTTAATCGCTACTTTTAGGGACTCCTCCATCCAGACTTCTCTGTTCCTGTTCCAAAGCCATAATCATCAAAAAGAAATGGCATCCTTTGGAAGACACAGCTAAAGTTCTTTAGCCAAAAGCAGATGTTGACAAATTACTGGTTGATCAGGGGGGAAAAAGACAAAAATTATAGTCTAATCTCACAGACCTTATAGGCTCTCCTTTCAGTTCTAGGATAAATCAAATTTTAACAAAGACTAATGGGTGCTGTGAAAATTAGATTTGATAGTAGCAACAATTTAGGTACATTGACACCGAGCTTTCTGGAGATATGCACTATTTAATACAAGGCTTATTTTAAAGATTTCCACAATGACTCTGCTTTAGCAGATAGTAGAGAAATAACTTGCACAAAATAGTTAATTCAGAGTTACTTACAGTCATCAACAAAATATTTTTTTATACCTTAAGATACATGGTTTAACAAGGCCACTTTAAAAATGCTTCTCAAGAACTCATAGATGGGGGAAGAGAGAACACTCTTCACTTAACACTCAATATTAACCCTCCCAACAGGCCCTATGCCCATTTTAAAAAGAAGCGGAGTACCTGACCTGACCTCGATTATATACCTAGTAAAGAGTGGCGTCTGGTCTGAAATCCACGTTGGTTCACTCAAGCAAATATTTGAGTTCCTACTATATACAGATCCTGTGCTTAGCATCCAGTCAAACTGAATAAGGAGTGGTCTCATGGCTTGTTGTAATTGCTGCGATGGACGTATCCACATGCAGCTGTGGGAGCACTAATGGAGCGCCTTTTTACATTCTTCACGGCTTTCGGGATAAACTTCAAATCCTTTTTGGTAATCTGGCCTCCCAACCTCTTCGTCCTTCCGCCAGCCCCGCTGGGATCCGGTGGCTCTTTCCGCAAGGACCAGACATGCCGGCGCTTGGACGTCTCCAGGGCCAGGGAGCTCACCTCCCCGGGAACCTCGGTCTAGGAAACACGGCTTCAGTCCCACTGGCGCCACATCCCAAGCCCTCACCCCGCTCCATAATACCCGCAATCCCCTAATTTCACCCTCACACAGGCACCTTCAGCGCCCAGTTTCCCGGGTGCGCCGAGGACTGGGCTGCCCAGACCCCAGGCGGTGGCACCGGAAGCGGTGGCGGCGCGCGCGACGTCAGGAGAAAGTGCCGTACGCTGCGCCCCGGGGTTGGGAGTTTCCGGAGTCGGTGCCCAGCTCTGAACGTTCCCCGGGCTGCAGGCGGCGGAGCTCTTCGGAGTTAAGGGGCAGTTGCTCCAGTCCCGAGCGTGTCTGGACCCGCGTGTTGGGTCCCGGCGGCAGGTGCGGCCTTCCGGCTTCTCGCTGGGCGCCCGGGGATGGGATTTGGGAACCGCCCTTGCGTTCCTTTCCCGGTCAGCCTCCTAGGGCCTCATCCAGTGCTTCTTGGGAGAAAAAGAATGGTCTAAATTAGGGAGAGCAGGTGATTGTCAAGGACCAGGCGCTTTCACCTGCGTGACTCTCGTAATCTGCACTTCACTAGTAAGGGAGGTATTGATTCCCCAGTTTTTAGAAGAAACGGAAGCGCAGAAACGTGAAGTCATTTGCCCCAGATCCTGCAGCTGGGAGTCGACAGATCTGCATTCAAAGAGAATCCCGCCTAGCGCCAGCGGCCTCGTTTTTTGCACTGCGCAACATTCTCGAGTTTCTGGGTAAAAGAATCCGTGGGTAGAGGGTGGGGTTAGTTATAAAACAGATTCTGTATTTCCAACCCTTGTCTCCTGACAAATAACTATTTGGGGGACACATGCTGTTGCTTTGTAAATGGGGGTTTCCTCCACACATTTTAGTATTTGATTCTGCTGTTAAGTCTTTCCAGCAGATGGCAGTCTCTCCCATTTATTAAATGAAAAGAATTTATTAAATGAGAAGAATTACTTATCACCGCTACAGAATCATAGGATTTGGAGGTGGGGCCTGGGGATCTAGACTAAACAAGCTGTAAAATGGTCTTGCTACGTTTGAGAACTTGAGGTGTCAAGTTCTCTTTGAAAAACCCATGAAAAAATTGATCATAGATTCAGAACATGTAGCTTAAGCCTCCTTTGTTTTGTAGCTGTGCATGCCTCTATATTTACTGTGGGCTAAGCTTTTATTGGCAAAAATGTCAAATTAGTGGTACTAGCCATTACGAGGAAGATTTTTTAGGTAGCTAAGATTGGAACTTAATAAAATTTGCATGTTAATCAACCTACTATTGATTTTCTGAATGACATTAGATAAGTCACTTAACCTTGTGGGCCCCATACATACCTGTACATCAAGGTCTCCTACAATGCTTGTTATACGGACAGATGCCTATATCCCATCCTAAATGAGAATTTCTGGATGTAGCACCTGTGTGATATTAACAAGCTTCCAGGGAAGTTTGATGTCAGCAGTCAGCTGACTGATAGAATATAGAAATGCACTTGGAAACTGGGTCTTAGCCTATTTCTCAGTGTAGGTGAAAATGGGAGTATTACAGTTTCCTTATGTCCTGCTCTTGGGGACTAATAAGAGTAACACGGTTAGAGACCTATCAAACCATGTTCATGATTTTAGAGTTTCTTAGCAGGCATTGTTTTCTTTGGAAAGAAAGGAAGGTACTATGATAGAACTGCAAAAGCTAAACAAACCAGCAGCCTCAAATGACTTAGTAGGCTCCTTGATTGAGATGTTGTGATATCAGAAGTTGATTATATAAAAAAGCTCTGATTGCTATTGAGCCACCTCTTCTGCCTCAAAAGATGACAGTTACCCCTTAGGAATCTAAGCTCTCACAAGCATGTTTGTTTGTTTTAACAGTTATCATTGTGTCTTGAACCAGGAGTGAAATCTTCTGAAAGCTGAAAGCAAAGCCTTTTTGGTCAGCATGGAGGACAAAAGACAGCGAGCCCGAGTGCAGGGAGCCTGGGCAGGCCCTGCTAAGAGCCAGGCCTCTGCGCAGCCAGGCAAGAACCTATGGGGATCTCTTGTATGTGTGTCTTAGTTGACCCGAGCTGCTATCATGAATACCACTCAATGGGTTGGTTTAAACTATGGGAATTGATTGTCTCACGGTTTTGCCTTGCTTCCTCCTGGGATCACTAGCTTTTTGGTGCTGGCTTGCCATAATCCTTAGGGTTCCTTGGCTTGCATCTCTGCCTCATGTCACATGGAGATGCTCTCTCCTTTCTCTTCTGGGTTCCTGCTAACACTCAGCTTCTGGTTCCTCCCTGTGACTTCTTGTTTATGTGGCTTCCAGTAACCTGGATTATGGCCTACCCTGGTTCAATTTGCCAGACCTTAACTAAAATAACATCTTCAAAAGGTCCTATTTACAACGGGTTCACGTCCACAGGGATGCAAATTAAGAGTAGGAACCTGTGTTTTGGGGAGTACACAATTCAACCTACCACAGTGTATGTGTTTATGGATGTGAACAACCACCATTCCCTCCTTATTTGTATCCTTTTTGATTTATGATGGACAACAGTTTTACTTGACATTAAGGAATTGTTTAAACTGTGGCTGCTATTTTGTCTGGTTTTGTTGTTGATGAGCTAAAAGTGGATCTTTAGCCTTCCTCATTTTTAGTCACACCCTTCAAATCTTTCAGTGTGTGTGTTGAGGTCTTCTTTTGACTTGACCAGTTAATTTCTGGATGTCATAGAGGTCATCTCCAGCTGAATTTTATTGGCCCTTGCTCAATTGAACGTGATGGAATAGATTTACCCCTGTTTGAGGGTGTTCTCTCTTTTGTTTCAGCTATGACTGTTAAGAGCCATCTCCAGCAGAGGCCTGGTCAGACCTGGAGGAACAAGGAACAACATCTGTCTGACAGACAGTTTGTATTCAAAGAACCCCAGCAGGTGAATTCTTGTTTCTCCTTTAACAGTAACAAAGATTTGCTTATAAAAGATACATTCATTGAATAGACACTC
The DNA here is from genome assembly GCA_004027775.1 of Bradypus variegatus. Lineage (NCBI taxonomy): Eukaryota > Metazoa > Chordata > Mammalia > Pilosa > Bradypodidae > Bradypus > Bradypus variegatus. The sequence continues at coordinate 3,531 of PVKY010015672.1, read as the reverse complement.
AAGTATATGGTGATTGAATAAATAGCTTCACTAATAAATAGGAGAGTAAAAGTCTGTTATAATAATGAAATGTGAAGTATCAGTTCCTTAGTGTGTCTGAGGACTCTTTATTGTTTGCTCCCAATCTATGGTTATTCCCAAATTTTAGGCAAGGAGGCTATGCCATGACTAGAGGCTAAGGGCTATACCACAACAAGAGTTTGCTGTGGTTATCCAAATTCTAACAGTCCTAAACCAAGCTGTCTTCACTGGTAGTGTGACAGATGTCTCCGGAAATGGATTAAAATTTCAGTTACTACAGCAAAAGGCCTGTTTTTTAAAATTCTTTTTCCCTTGGGGAAAAAAAATGTAAGAAACAGTTAAGATTCACTGTTTTTAATAACATGGAAAAAAAGAGCTAAAAATCAGGCATCTTGTGGTAGTAATGATCACACAATAATGATCAACCTTCCTAATTTATTTATTTATTTCATTTTTATGAGAGCAATTGTAGGTTTAGGAAAAAATCATGTAGATAGTACAGACTTACCATATAACCCCCCTCACACAGTTTTCCCCATTATTAACATATTTCATTAGTGTGGTATCTGTTAAAATTGCTAAAACAATATTATTATATTTATACTATTAACTATAGTCTGGTTCACTCTTTGTGTTGTACAGTTCTATGTTTTTTTTTTAATTCTGTTGACATATATACCTGTGTTATTCACTTTCAATTATACAATTCAGTGCTGTTAATTACATTCACCTTGTTGTGCCACCATCACCACCATCCATTAAACTTTTCCATTATCCCAAACAGAAACTCCATACCTGTTAAGCATTAACTCCCCATTCCCCATCCTGCCTATTTCCTAGTAACCTGTGTCTAGTTTCTGACTATGAATTTGCATATTCTAATTATTTCATATGAGTGAGGTCATACAATATTTGTCCTTTTGTGTCTGGCTTATTTCACTCAACAAAATATCTTCAAAGTTCATTCATTTTGTAGCATGTATCAGAACTTTATTCCTTTCTATGGTGGAATTATCTTCCATTGTATGGATATGCCACATTTTATTTATCCATTCATCTGTTAATGGACACTTGGGTTGCTTCTACCCTTTGGCACTGTGAATAATGCTGCTATGAACATTGGCCTGTAAATACCTGTTTGAGTCCCTGCTTTCAGTTCTTTTGGATATATATCTAAAAGTAGGATTTCAGGTCATTGGGTAACTCTTTACTTAATTTTCTGAGGAACAGCCAAACTGTTTTCCACAGTGGCTACACCATGTTATCTTCCCACCGACAATTTATGAGGGTTTTTACCAACACTTGTAGTGTTCTTTTAATAGTAGCCATTCTAGTGGGCATGAAGTGGTATCTAATTGTAGCTTTGATTTGCATTTCCCTAATGACTAATGATATTGACCATCTTTTCATGTGCTTATTGGCCAATTGGATATCTTCTTTGGAGAAATTTCTATTCAAATCTTTTGCCCATTTTTAAGTTGGGATGTTTGTCTTTTTGTTGCAAGTTGTACGAGTTCTTTATAAATTCTGGATATTAAACCCTTATAAAATATTTGATTTCCAAATATTTTCTTCCACTCTGTGGTTTGTATGGTTACTTTCTTAATAAAGTCCTTTGATGCAAAAAAGTTTTTTGTTTTGGTGAATTCCCCTTTGTCTATTTTTTCTTTTGTTGTTCATGCTTTTGTTGTAAAGTCTAAGAAACCATTGCCTAAATAAGGTCCTAAAGATGTTTCCCTGTATGTCCTTCTAGTAGTTTTATAGTTTTGGTTCTTGTAATCACATCTTTGATCCATTTGAATTAATTTTTGTATATAGCGTGAGGTAGGGGTCCACCTTCATTCTTTTGCATATGGTCATCTAGTTTTCCCAGCACCATTTGTTGAAGGGACTGTTTTTTCCCTACTGAGTAGACTTGGCCCCCTTGTCAAAATCAATTGGCTATAGATGTGAAAGTTTATTTCTGAACTCTAATTCTGTTCCATTGGTCTATATGTCTGTGCCAGTACCACACTGTTTTGATTACTGTAGCTTTGCAATAAGTTTTTAAAATTGGGAAGTGTGAGTCCTTCAACCTTGTTCTTCTTCAAGATGGTTTTGGGTATTCGGGGCTCCTTACCCTTCCATATGAATTTGATGATGACTTTTCCATTTCTGCAAAGAAAGCTGTTAGAATTTTTTATTGAGATTTCATTGGATCTGTAAATTACTGTGGGTAGAATTGGCATCTTAACAATATTTAGTCTTCCAGTCAGTCTGTGAACACAGAATGTCTTTCCATTTATTTAGGTCTCCTCTAATTTCTTTCAGCAGTGTTTTGTGGTTTTCCATGTACAAGTCATCTACATCCTTGGTTAAATTTATTCCTAGATATTTGATTCTTTTAGTTGCTATTGTAAATTGAATTGTTTTCATAATTTCCTCTTTAGATTATTCATTGCTAGTGTATAGAAACACTACTGATTTTTGCATGCTGATCTTGTACCCTGCCACTTTGCTAAATTTGTTAGCTCTAGTAGCTTTGTTGTGGACTTCTCAGAATTTTCTATATATAGGAGCATGTCATTTGCAACTAGGGAAAGTTTTACTTCTTCCTTTCTAATTTGGATGCCTTTTATTTCTTTTCTTACCTAACTGTTCTGGCTGGATCTTTCAGCACAATGTTGAATAAGAGTAGTGATAGTGGGCATCCTTGTCTTGTTCCAGATCTTAGAGGGAAAGCTTTCAGTCTTTTACCATTAAATATGATGTTAGCTGTGGGTTTTTCATAAATGCCCTTTGTCATGTTAAGGTTGTTTCCTTCTATTCCTAGTTTTTTGAACATTTTTATCTAGACGTGCGTTACATTTTTTCAAATGGCTTTTCTGCATTGAGATGCCTATGTGGTTTTTTCCTTTGTTCTATTAATGTGGTATATTGCGTTAATTGATTTTCTTAAGCTGAACCACCCTTGAATACCTGGGATAAATTCCACTTGATTCTGTTGTATAATTCTTTTAATATGCTGTTGGATCCAGTTTACAAGTATTTTGCTGAGTATTTTTGTATTCATATTCATAAGAGGTGTTACTCAGTAATTTTCTTTTCTTGTGCTCTTTATCTGGCTTTGGTATTCAGGTGATGCTGACCTCATAGAATGAGTTAGGTAGTGTTCTCGCCTCTTTAATTTTTTGGAAGAGTTTGAGCAGGTTTTTTGTTAATTCTTTGAACATTTGGTAAAATTCACCAATTAGGCCATCCTGTCGTAAGTTTTGTGTGTCAAGAAGTGTTTGACTGCTAATTCAATCTCATTATTTGTTATTGTTCTGTTGAGATCTTCTATTCATTCTTGAGTCAGTGTGGGTAGTTTGTGTATTTCTAGGAATTTGCCCATTTCATCTGGGTTATCTAATTTGTTGGCATAAAGTTGTTCATAGTATCCTCTTATAATCCTTTTTATTTCTGTGGGTTTGGTTACTCTTCCCTCCTGATTTTATAGTGCTGCTTCTGCTTCTTTTTCTTCTTCTTCTC
>PVKY010015671.1:0-10084 GCA_004027775.1 Bradypus variegatus | reverse complement strand
CCCTACTCCCTCTCTTCTGCATTCACCCCCACTCACCCCCTCCCTCCCCCTCCACAGCCCAGAAGCAGCCCCTCTCCCCTCCCCCAGAGGCTGGACAGGCTCACAGGCCTGAAAGGGGGTGGGCTTGGGGCTCCCAGGGTCCCCCCAAACCTGGGGCCCGACTCTGCCTCCTTCCCTGTGCCGGGTGCCAGGCCCCCAGCACGTCCAGCGGCTGTTACCCTCCCCCTGCAATCAGAGGGACCACAGACCTCCCTCTGGGGGTCGCCAGGAGAAGCAGGGACATGAGCCCATAGATTACCGAGCGGCTGCTCCATCAGCACCAGCCTCTGCCAGCCCAGGGGAGGGCTGGAAGGTCGCGCTGGGTCGCCAGGGTTAAGTGAGGGGCAGACACGGATCAGCCCCGAGAAAGTCCAACACGGGCCCTACTGTCCAACGGGGAGGAGGTGGGAGGGTCCGTGCGCCCACCCTCCACCCCACAGGGACCCCTGGCTGTGGCAGAAGAGGACACAGAGGGGCTGCCTCCTGTCTCCCGCAGCTGCATCCAGGCCGGCCGCCCCTGGCTGAAGCCCCAGCCGTGCACCTGCTCCCTCCACCTGGAGGCAGCCCCAGGTGCAAACCTCCTGGGCAGGGCAGGGCCCTAAGTCCCAAGAACTGTGCTCATGTGCTTCCGTCGGGGATCTTGAGAGCCTCCTGGATTTTCTGGGTGGCTTCTAAATGTGGTCACCAATGTCCTTATAAGAGGAAGCAGAGGCCACTGGCCTCCCCAGAGAAGATGCAACGAGGGAAGCAAAAGTTTCGAGTGATGGGAGAAAGGGACCATGAGCCCAGGACTGCAGGAGACCCTAGAAATTGGAAAAGGATTCTTCCAGAAGGTTCCGGAAGGAAGACAACCCTGCTGACACCTTGATTTTAGACTTCTGACTTCCAGAGCTGGGAGAGAATAAACGTGTTTCGTTTTAGGCCCCGACATTGGTGGTCATTTGTTACAGCAGCCATGGGAAACTGATCCCCTCCCCAGGCCACTGCCCCTCCTCCCCAAAGTGGGGGTGAGTCAGCTCCCCCTGGCTGGGCTCTCATGAGGTGGGTGCAAAGAGCTTAGAAAAATGCCTGGTATTGTTTTCTGTTTATGCTTTTTTTTTTTTTAATTGTTCACAAATGTGACAATCACAAATGTGACAATCACTCCTGCCCTGAAGAAATTTACCACTCAGGGGCAAGAGAGATACATAAAGAACGCATCATGCAGGTCTGTAAAATGTGGTGGTGGGGGGAACTGCCAAGGGCGTGAGGGCCTGCTGGGAACCGGGAACATCTGGGAAGGCATCTTGGGGAGCCCGTTTGTAAGCTGAGCCAGACCGAGCAGTGGGGGAAGGGCATCTTGGGCACAGGGAACAGCATGTGGGGATGCTCAGAGGAGAAAGGCATGAAGCCATTTAGGGACCTGCAGGTCATTCTGCAGGGACGGAGCAAGGAAGGCTGTGTGTGCAGCAGGCCAGCCTTGGGAGGGGGACAAGAGGGGCAAGCAGGGGGCAACACAGTTCTGTGGGACAATGACTTGGGCAGCCATTAGGAGGGTGGATTTGAGGGTTGAAGTCTGGGAGATCAGGTGCAGTGGCTGCATTCGGGGTGGGGGGGGAGCAAGGGGCAAAACAGATTGGATCTCATGACAAGCGGGATGCAGAGGGAGGGAGACAAGGAGTGGGAGGGGTGGAGGCTCCCTGACCTAAGATAGCCTCTGGGTGGGGGGGGGCAATTCCCCAGGATAAGGATGATGAGAATAACAAAGAGTGCAGCAGTGAAGCATTTGCTCCATGCCCGGCAATGTGCAAAGTGCTCGCCTGCCTGCTCACTCTCAGGCCCCACAGCCCTGGATTGTGCACATGGGGAAACCAAGGTCAGACTCGGGGAACAGAGTCTGGGCTGTCAGAGGTGCAGAGCGGAGGGCACGAAAATGCTTTTATATAAACAAGTGAAAACTAGGGACAGCTTTTGTAAGACTTTTCTATTATTATTAGAAAAAAATAAAGAAAGAGAGAGGGAAAGAAAGGAAGGAAGGGAGGGGAAAGAGGGGAGGGGAGGAAAAGGAAGGGGAAGGAAGGAAGGAAGGGAGGAAGGAAGGAAGGAAGGAAGGAAGGAAGGAAGGAAGGAAGGGAGGGAGGGAGGGAGGGAGGAAGGGAGGGAGGGAGGAAGGAAGGAAGGAAGGAAGGAAACAAAGACGATTTATTAGTAGCTAAGATCTTATTTTCACCACTGGTGTGGTGGTTTGAAGCTGTGTACACCCCCAGGAAAACATGTTCCTTAAGCTGATCCATCCCTGTGGGTGTGAACCCCTTCAATGTAAGTGGGACCTTTGAAGAAGCCACTTTGGTTGAGGTGGGGCCCACCTCATTCAGGATGGGTCTGAATCCTATTACTGGAATCCTTTATAAAGGAACGAATACAGAGAAAGAGGAAGCCACAGAAGCCAAAAGCTGAAAGCAGTGAACCCCAGAAGAGAAGGGAGAGACCAGCAGCCGCCGCCGTGTGCCTGGCCGTGTGCCAGAGGAGCCCTGGATCGCCAGCCGCTGGTCTTCAGGAAGCAAGCATCGCCGTGATGACATCTTATTTTGGTCTTTCTTTTAGCCTCAAAACCGTAAGCTAATGTATTCCCATTCTTTAAGTCAACCCATTCCATGGTGTTCGCTATGAGCTGCCTAGGAAACGAAAACAACTGGCAATAAAAAAAACTGTAGGACCCAAAAGAATGGCAATTCCAGCCCCGCTATTTTAAAAAGATGTACGTATCACACAGAGCTGTGTGTGTGTAGTGAAAGCTTCAAGATGAGCTGTGGGGTGGTAAGGGGGAGCCCACGATCAGGAGCTCAGCTGTACTGGTGAGGCCTTATTTCTCAAATATCTTAACTATTCTATAATAAACATTGGAAGTGACTTGCGGACCTAGTCCCAGGGACCAAGTCATATTCATTCAATCACAGAATCACTGTCCGTCCAGCCAGTGTGGGTCCCCTTCTCATCCCTGCCTCTGTTTGCATACCCCAGAGACGGGAAGCTCACTTTCTCTCCAGGTAACCAGCAGCCCTCTTTGGACAGCTCTGATTGTGGGAAAGTTCTTTCTCATAATGAGTCAAATGCTCCTCCAGGGTTCTCCTGCCCACGGGGCCCACACAGTCTATAGGTTTTGACATAAGGCCAGGGTGCTCCTTCAGGTCTTTGAGGACACTGATTGTGCACTTCCTCTCCCCAGTCCAGATTCTTCTCCAGGTAAGGCAGCCCCACTCCTCTCTGTGGCATTGCGTTAGAGCTCTAGCCTAATTAATTCCCCCTGTACCTCCGGGTCCCAACTTCTCTGTCACTTCTTCAGGGAGAAAAGGTCTTTCAGCTGCAAGTGACAGATGCCAGTTCAAGCAGGTTTATGCCAAAAGGAAAGGTGGTGGCTTGGGTGACAGGACATCTGGGGATTTCTGACGAGCTTCAGGTCTAGCTGGGTCCAGGTGCCCCATGTGGCTCTCCAACCTGCTTTCCTCCAGGTTGGGCTTTACTCTCCGGCCCACAGCTGACCAGATGAGCAGCCTCTCGGGGCTCCCGCAAGCTTCACATGACCATTCCTGAACCAATCACTGTGGCCAAGCAAATGGGGCGCTGTGTCACATGACCATCTCTGGGTCAGCCCAGTGCAGCCCACATGCATGAAAGAGGGAGTCACAGGGCAAATGAGGTGGCACCAGGGTTCTTTAGCAGAGTTCCCGACAACCCTGGCATGAGCGCCCTCCCTTTGTGTAACCCCAGATGCAAGTGGTCCTGGGCTCGTACAGCTGTTCCCGACGATAGGAATTTCGTTAGCTGAGCATCCCATATCCCAGTTAGACATAACGGTTTTTAAAATATGAAAATATTTTCAAAGGCCCCAGCCACTTAATGACTCGGACCCTAATCAAACATTCCACCCTGCCCAGCCCTCGCTTTCCTCCCCACCCAGCCCTTCAGCATCTTTTCAGTAGGTCAGTTTTGCTTATCCAAAAGATGACCTCAAATCTTGCCCAAGTTGGAGAATTTCATGATGTCGAAGAGAGTGATGTTGGAGAATTCCTGGGGTCACTCACAGAGTGGCTAACAAATTGGCTGGGTGAGCTGAGTCTAGATAATGAAAACCCCAAATGTGAAAGAGAAAATGGTCTGAGCACCAGAGAATGCAGAATGGCCCTGGGGGAGGGGTATGTATCCTGTTGGAGCCTCTGGGTAGTTCCCATGTGGGAAGCGCCTAATAGGGACCACCAGGCAATATGTGGGGAAAATGATGCCTCCCCACATTTAACTTTTTTCAACCTAAGAATTAGCATATTAACCTAAGAATTAGCACATGAGCCTAAGAATTAGCACATGAACCTAAACTCTGTGGTGTGGGTGATAAAAGGTATGTATTCCCATAACTTTTATCTCATTTTTCAAAACAAACTCCAATTTTAATTCCCAATGCAAGGGGATTTGTGGTAAGCATGGCCTTTCCTGGGGGGTGGGGGATGAGGTAACAAGGCTCCCAGAATGGGTCCTTCTTGCCAGACTGTGGGGGCTTTGGGGACCAGCTCTGCATTGCCCCATTCCCGTTGGGTGGTGCAGCCTGGAACAGGGCCTGGATGCATGTGCTGGTTTGAATCTATTATGTCCCCCAAATGCCATTAGCTTGGATGTAATCTTGTGTGGGCAGACCTATCAGTGTTAATTAGATTGAAATTCTTTGAGTGTTTCCATGGAGATGTGTCCCACCCAACTATGGGTGATGATTCTGGATAATTTCCATGGAGGGGTTGGCCCGCCCATTCAGGGTGGGTCTGAATTAAATTATTGGAGCACTATATAAGCTCAGACAGAAGGAGCAAGCTGCTACAGCCAAGAGGGACACTTTGAAGAATGCACTGGAACTGAGAGAGGAGCTTCAGCTTACAGAGACATTTTGGGGATGGCCTTTGAAAGCAGACTCTTGCTCCAGAGAACACAGAAGCTGAGAGAGGACAAATATCCCAAGTGCAACTAAGAGTGACATTTTTGAGGAACTGCAGCCTAGAGAGGAATGTCCTGGGAGAAAGCCACTTTGAAACCAGAACTTTGGAGCAGAAGCAAGCCATGTGCCTTCCCAGCTAACGGAGGTTTTCCAGACACCATTGGCCATCCTCCAGCAAAGGTACCCAATTACTGATGTGTTACCTTGGACACTTCATGGCCTTAAGACTGTAACTGTGTAACCAAATAAACCCCCTTTTATAAAAGCCAATCCATCTCTGGTGTTTTGCGTTCCGGCAGCATTAGCAAACTAGAACAGTGCATAAACATTTATTGAATGAATGGAAGGATGGATGGACGGAAGGAAAACCCGAGGGGTGCCTGTCTCGCCCTGAGACCCCTTAAGAGGCATCCCTTGAACTAAATGTAAGCCCCTGGCCCCGGGGCGCTCACACTTGGGAGCCAGGCAGAGCTGGGCTGCTCCTCTTCTCCTCCCCTGGAGCTCAGGGGCTTTGCAGGGGGCCCCAGGGCCACCCCACCCCTCCACCCCACCCTGGCCTCCTTACCAGGCTTTTTGCAAGAAATGACTCTGTTCACCTTGCTGCCTGGGGCGGTGGAGCCTGGAGGCAGGAGGGGCTGAGAGAGCAGCAGGAGGAGTTCGGGTCTGCAGTGGGTGGAAAGTGCTTTAAATCCCCCCCAGGCGCAGAGGGGAGGGTGGCCCCAGGTGGCCGGGCAGAGCGGCCCCCCTCTACTTTCCTGTCTCCCCCCTCTGCCCACCGACTCGGCAGTTTGCGCCAACCCATCGCGACAGTTTCCTCGCCTCTTGGGGCCTCTATCTTCTCTGAAAAACGGTCCTGATAAGAGTCTCCACCTCGCAACCCGACATGGTGGGCCTGGCAGGGGCCAGCACCAGCGATGGGGCTGCAAAAGCCACGGGGCAGGGACTGGCCAGCACCCACCCCCGGCCAGCACCCGCCCCCGAGCTTTGGCCCTAGAGGAGGTGGGAGTGCCAAGGGGCAAAGGGCTGGGGAGCTCAGACCTTGGTTTTGGAGAAGATATTCTGCCCCTAGACGGCAGTATCCATTGCTGTCTGAGTTTCCAGCCTGCCAGCCTGCCCGACAAGCTTCAGCCTTGCCTGTCCCCACAGTGCTGCCAGCCAATTCCTCAGAACCAGTCTCCTTCCTAGGACACACATGTTCTCTCGGTTCTGGGTCTCTGGAGAATGCTCCAAGCCGCCGCACAGCCTCAGTGCGGTCTACTGGTGAGCAAACAAGCCCAGCCCCTCTGGGGCGCAGGAGTCTCCTTCCAGGGAGTTGTCTGCTGCCCGAGGCCCCTCCCCTTTCCCACAGGGGCCCCTCTCTCCCCAGGCAGGGGTCCTTATCTCCTCTTGACAAGTGAGGAAACAGAGGCCCAAAGAGGGGAAGTTCAAGGCCACACGGACGCCGGATGCTGGACTGTGTCTTCAGTGGCAGGTCTCAAACCCAAATGCCCGCAGAAGGCAGCCAGGGACTTCAATGTGGGGTTAAACAGTACGTAGTGGTAGCATTCAGGTTCCTTAATGGCATTTCAGTTCCCAGTGGGCGAACACTTGGCCATGCACTCCCACAACCCCAGCCACACGAGCTGCCAGTCTGAGACCCTCCCACCAAGGCTGTCTGCGGGGTCCCTCTGTGGCACAGAGTCCACCCGCTCCTTGGGCCCTCCTGCCCTCCTGCAACTGAGAATGCCAAGCAGGTGCTTAGCAGAAATCCCCACGCGATCGACTCTGCTGCCAGCGAACCCTCCCAGCCGGCATCACTCAGAGCTGCTTTGGGATGGATTGGCCATGGCCGCTCCACTCTGACAGCCACTCTCCACCTCAGGGAGATGTCACTCTTTAGAGCCCAGCTTGCATGCCACCTTTTCCAGGAAGTCCTCCCTGAATGCACAGAGCAGGTGAATCAACTCACCTGCTGTGTGGCTTTGGACAAGTGCCTTCACCTCTCTGAGCCTGGCTGTTCCTGTGTATAAAATGGGTTGTGATGAGGGAGCAATCAGAGAAGGCAACTGAGGTCAGCTGAATAATGACTCACAAGGATATCAGGTCCTAATCCCTGGAACCTGTGACTATGACAGTATATGACAAAAGGGACCAGGACAGTGGGATTCAATTTGAAGGTAGAAAAGGAGAGGAAATGGACTCTCCCCTAGAGCCTTGAGAAGGGACCAGCCCTGCTGACACCTGGGCTTTAGTCCAGGGAAACTCATTTTGAACCTCTGCCCTCCAGAACTGCACGAGAAGGAGGCCGTGTGTGTTGTTCCAGCCGCACAGATCATGGTTGACTTGTTACAGCAGCCACGGCACCCTCAGACACGTGGAAAGCACGTGGCACGTGGTAAGGGCTCCCACAGCACAGTTGTCAGTGTTTCGACCTGGTGGTTGAGGCCCATGATCTCCTCTGTTTTCCCCCATGTCCTTTCCTCCTCAACCCAGGCATCCTTCCCCTGCCCACCCGTCAAGGCCTGGCTCAAAGGCCCCCTCCTCCAGGAAGCCTTTCCTGACATCCAGGAGTGTGAATCCCTCCCTCCTGGGTGCTTCCTTGAACTGGACCTGAGCGGTGGCCCCCAAAGAGGCCTGGCTTGTCAATTGTCCTCTTTGGTCCCCCTGCCCCGAGCACAGAGCCCAGAGCCCAGCCTGGTACATATGATGCCAATGAATTAGATAAACCCCTGGCACCAAGGCCAGAGAGTGGGCTCTCCGGAGAGGGCTCCCAATGGTTTCCCATGAGCCTTGCCTCTGGGGGTGGGGGGGAGGAACTGGCCTTGGGGCCCCGGAAAGTGACCACAACCCCCCCAGAGAGGCCACCTCTACCTGTCTCCACTGAGGCTCTGGGGCTGGTCCTTCCCCCGGGTTCTCCCCAGGTGCAGGTGAAGGTGAGGCAGGGAGAGGGGGCAGGACCATGGAGGGGCTACAGAGCCACCAGGTGGAGGAAAGGGACCTTCCCGTTCCTAGAGCTTTTCACCTAAAACAACAACAGCATTCGCTCCAGCCAGGAGCTTCTCACATGCATTTATTCTCTAAACATCTCTGAGGGAGGCTCTACAATTACCCCATTTTACAGACGAGAAAACTGAGACTTGGCAAGTTTAAGTGACTCGTCCAAAGCCACCCAGCTGGGCGCAGAGGAGCCAGACTTAGAAAGCAGCTCTGCCTCCCCAGAACCCGAGCTTGCGCCCAGGACCGTTGGGCACATGGCCGCTGGGTTTCTAACTTGCTCTTGACACTTGCCCTGGGGGACGAGCTGCTGCAAGCCCTGGCTCTGCCACGTGAGCTGTGAGAACCTGGGCAGGTGATGCCCCTCTGCACCTGTGCTTCCTCGCCCACGACAGTGCTGGGGTTGCTGGGACCAAGTGAGCTGATGTATGGAAAGGGGTCCTGGGGCTGGCACCAGGTAAGGGCACTGTCCCCACCGCAGTACCTTGTCTTACAGTCGAGAAAAAAGAGGTTGGAGAGAGGACCTCACCTGCCCTAGGACACTTGGGAGTTCTGATGCATTTCCCACCCCACCCTCCTCATGGGATACCAGGGTGGGCGGCTTCCCGAGCGGGTGGCAGAGGCCCTCCACCAGAGCAGCTGGGAGTCGCAGCCTTTGAGTGGCAAGTGCAGAGAGACTCCGTAAGTTAAGAGAGTCATTCATTCCTCAGCTTAAAATCCACCAACGGCTTCCTTCCCACGGCACGAGAACTCCGTCCAAATTCCTCGGAAGGCCCTCTGCAGCCCTGCAGGCCCCAGCCCTCCATCACCTCTCTGCTGTCACCTCTTCCCACTCCGCATGGGACTTACTGCTTATCCCCTGCTCCTGGCCTTCTCACTGCCGCGCTTGGCACCAAGCTCTTTCCTGCCCCAGGGCCTTGGCACTTGATGTTTGCTCTGCAGGAAGGCCCCTTCTTGCTGTTCAGTTCTCTGCTTCCATGACTCACTCTCACCCCCTTCCATCACGCCACCTGCTGATTTCCTTCCTAGCACTTAGTGCTCTCTGAAATAATCTTTTTATATCTATTTGCTGCTTGTGTTTCCCCGTCAGGATGTCAGCCCCGGGACTACAGCTAAGTCTCTGTTGATTCCCCAGCACCCAGCCCGGTGGGCAATAAATGAAGAAATTGAGGTGTCAGGGGTTTTGAGTTCGGAAATCACAAACGGTGCCCAAACTGCCAAGAGATCCCAGGTGAGGGCCAGCAGTGGGGTGGGGCTGGGGGCCTGGCCCGGAGTCTGGACGCCCCGAGGGGAGGACGCAGGGCCACATCCTCTGCCCCTTCGCCCCACCTGCACCCGCGCGTCCCCGGGGCGGTGGCGCGGCGGGCGAGGCCTGGGGGGCTGTACCCGGGTCCCAGCGCCAGCCCCCTCCCCCCAGGCCGGCGGGCCGCCAGGGGGTGCTGTCGGGGCGCGCACGGCCCACCTGGCGCCCGGGGCCGAAAGCGAGCGCGACCAGGCCGCCCGGGAACTTTTTCCCTCCCGCTCTGGTTCTCCGCTCCCCCCGCGCGCCGCCCGCCCGCTCTTCCTGCGCGGAACCGATCGCAATTCCCCGCGGCGCCCGCGGACACCAGGCAGGCCCGGCCGGGTGCGCGGCCAGGGCCCGGTCCCCGAGCCGCCCGCCGGCTCCGCGCGCCCCTAGGCGCCGCCCCCGCCCGCAGCCGGGCTCAGAGAGGACTGGGAGAGCGAGGCAGCGGCGAGGGCAACAGGCCGCCGAGGAGGCCGCCCTGCCCGTGGCCCGAGCGCCGGCGCGAGGAGGGGGCGCCGCGGCCCACCCTCCTTCCTGGCTGGCCGCGGGCCGGCCGGGCCGCCGCGTCCCGACCCCCATGGCCGCCCGAACCTCCGGGTCGCGAAGTCGCCGCGCCAGACCGCGGTCCCCCGAGTGAGCTTGGGCGCCGAGGTGAGCACCGAGCGGGGGGCACTGCCCCGAGGGGGGGCGGGTGGCGCGCAGCGTGGAGACCCCGGACAGGGCGGGAGGCCCAAGCAGGTTCCGGGGAGCGCGCGCGGTGGGTCGTAGTGTGGGGGCCCGCGGGGGTCACTGCTTTGTGTGGCGTGGGGGGTGCGCGAGGTCATCGGCCG
>PVKY010015670.1:0-10087 GCA_004027775.1 Bradypus variegatus | reverse complement strand
GGAGTCCCTTTTAAAAGTCTTTCCCCAGCCTGGAAGTTTTGTCAGTGTCAGAATAGAGCATTTAAAGATATACTTTTGGCTATTGTCTCATAAGTACTCTCCAGCAGCTTCAGTTCCACCCCTGCTGGGGGCTATTGAAATGCAAAAGTTAAGGGATCAGTGAGAAGCCAGAAGGGACAAAATGTAGGGGGACAAAAAAATGGCTTTTTTGGAGCCTGGGAATGGGTGCCCGCTTTTACATGCCCCCACCTCTCGGAGCCCAGCCCTTCCTCAGCACCCCCAGCTCCCAAAATTAGTTAATTAATTTGTTAATTAATTCTGCAGTTGAGGCTGGATTGAGCCCCCATTCTTGCCCTCAGCAGACTGCTGTTTTTTGTTTTTATTTTTCCCTTTCAGGGAGCCAGCAGCAAGACAGTCTGTGAGGTCTGGGTGGGGAGGGGTGCCAGACCCCTGGTCCAGGGAACTTAGAATGTTCGCTGCAATCTCAGCTTTTCCTCCAATTCCAAACTTGCATCCAATGTGTGACTGGTTACTGGACACCCCGAAAACACTGTTTTATGTAGTTCTTGGGTTGTTGCCAGCTGCTCTAGGGGAGAGACGAAATTCTGTACCTCACCACTCCACCGTCTTGCCCCACCCCCTTCTAGATAGCTTTTTATAAATCTACAAAGGTACACATTACTAAAACCTTGTAGCTTTTAATTGTGAAGAAGAACAAATATCATTCTTCCTACTTTCAAGCTTGAACATTATTTTTTTACTTACATTGTTCAGAAATAGCATTTTCTCTGCATTAGAATGACACATATTCCCATTGTCATCTGAGTGTTCAGTGAGTTTCCCAATATAAAATGTTTTACAGAAAGGGCTGTGAAAGATGCAGCCCAAGAGAGCTCCTTTGCAAAGCCTGGAGAACACTGGCCTTTTCTAAAGCCTCCTTAATAATCTACCCTGCAGACAACCCCGAGTTACTGTGGGCTGTGGGCCGTATACACTAGATGCTTTATGAGTTCCCAAGTAAACAGTCTTGATTCAGTAAAGAACTACTTTGAGAATAAGAAAACGTTAGTGGAAAATATTCTTCCACTCTTTACCTGATCTTTTGAATGAACCTGCAAAGTAGTAATGCAGCAAGCTAACGGAGAAATGTATTTTTGCATATTTCATTATCTGTTGTTTATCAAGGGATATCAAAATATGAGACTTTTCAGTTATTTTGTTCTATAGATTGAATGAAGTTGTCTGAAAGCTATTTAAGCTTTTGAAACAAGTGCAATTCTTTGATGAGTTTGTTCATGAAAATTCATATTCTCCTGCTGTAAAATGTCAATTCTTGCTGAGGATCAGCTCCTCTCAGACGTGAATCAGGAGGAAAGCAAGAGGCTGTTTTGAGTCAGGAATAGCTGTCCTGGAATTCTGCTATTTTATCTTAGGTAAGGGGGCCAGAAAGAGTGTAAGAAGTAAGGCAGATCAGAAGCAAACAGGTTTGGGGTGATGTCTGCACTGGGCAGACTAGCACTGGGGTTTCCGAGAGCTCTTACTGTACGGGGGATCCTACCCCCAGGGACCAACTGAATTATCAGAAGAGAATCAGAGCTGTCAGGGTAGAGTCTGACATTTCACATGATTTGTTTTATTAATTCAGCTAATCTATTTTTGCATGTTTACTGTGGTTAAGTATTTTAAATTCATTATTGTTCATTACAACTCATGCCAGGTAAGTATCCTTAAATCTGCCCTCCAGATGACAAAGTAGCACAGAGAAGCTGGGTAAATGATCCAAAGTTGCACAGTTACTAAATGTTAGAACTGGGGGGGGGGGCATGCTGAGGTGCCTGAGTCACCTGCTTCTTTTTGCATGAATCCACTAGAACCCAGACAAAAGATGCCAAATAACCCCGACTCTAGGTTCCTTAAGAACTGGTAGCCTTCGAAAGGGCTGCTGGAAAAGCAGGGAATTGTGTGCATAGCAGAAAAGGTTGCTTGCTTTTTTTTAAAGCATAAAGTGAATTTTTCTTTTCTTAGTTTAATGTTTAAACTGATACCTTCAACAGTGTGGAAAACCCACGTGGGAAACTGAGGTGCAATTATTCAAGGTTGAACACACCGGTTATTGCTTAGACTATTCCTGAAACTATTAGTTTCAGTGCACAAAGGATGAAACCCAACCTGTTTCAGCTCTTATTCCACTCGACACAGTTTCACATGGCAGAACTGTAAACCTGACAGTTTTGTCTTATCCTGGGTTAGCTCGTAGCATTTTGGAAGTCCCCCCAGGTTTCCCAGTCACTCAGGTGAGGCCCTGCCTCCTCCACTCAGGGCATCGACTCCAAGCATTTCAGGATTTTCTCGCCGGGATCTGGCTGCAGGGGGCCAGCCCCCCACCGTGCCAATGGCTCCCTTGAGAGTAGACCAGGAAAATGACTCTCCATCTTCCCTCTTCTTGGGGCCACGTCTCCACCCCCAGTTTATGACAAGCCTTTCTGTTATATCTTCCACCCCCAACCACGCTGCCCCTGGAGTTGTATTTGGCCCTTTTCCAAGATTAAACAAATGCTTCGCCCCAGCCGTCATCCCACAGGCACAAATATTCAGCCTCCTGCTGGTGTGCCAGCCTGCAAGCTCAGGACTCACTGGTGGGGCAGTGGGATCCCCAGATGGTCAGCCTCGGGCGCCCCAAGTCAAAGACAAACTTGCAGTGGTGGACACCATGTGACAGAGTTTTCAATTACTATGTCTGACCTGGTGCACTAAATTATCCCAATAACCTGGAAAAAAAAATGGCCCAATCATAATACCAGCAGAAGAAAATTGGAGAGTTTTAAATGAAGCTTTATCAGTTCTACAGGATTAATGTGTTCTGTAATTACGGTGGGATTTAATAAACATTTATAAGCGTGTTTGAAATCCGCCTATGATCTCATGACCCACCACATACATTTTTAAAACGTAAACAGTGCAGACAGTTAAAAATGAAAGTGGGAGTCCTCCCTTGAACCCCTCCTCGTCTTCTTGCTCTCCCTGAAGACAACCACCTTCAACAATTTCTCATCAATCCTTCCAGGAAGCTTTTGTCAATTTTTATAAATGAGCACACCTTGAATCATACTATTATACTTTATTATATACCTTTTTTTTTAACTTAATGCCTTTGGGAAAACCTATGTTATAAATTTTAAGCTTTTAGATTCTGAACTTATTCTGATTTTGTTCACTTGCCTACATTATTTTTCCTGACCAGGTGACCATGAAATGCTACCTAGTCATTCTGCGTAGCATCCCCAGCTTTAAAACAGAGATGATGCTACATACCTCAGAGCATTGCTTTGAGCATTAAATAAGGCTTTACACAGAAAGTATCGGCCTCAGTGCCAGGCACTCAAAAAGGTGCTCAGTTATGATTATCATCAGTGCATCATTATCTAGTTCTTTTAAATGGGGAAATATTCTCCAATTATGTGAATGTACTTTAAAAAAATTTACCCTGAACTCATTGATAAATATTTAAATTGTTCCTTGTTTTTATTATTTTTGGTTTTTCAATGCTTTTATGCTATTATAAACACTGCTGTAATATACATTCTTATTTGTTTATAACAATGGGGAAGTGTTTACAAGATGCATTTGGCAAGACTTTTGAAAGGTTAAGTTCTGGGGATTAAGTTGTATATTTTAAATATTGATTGATGTGGAGGATGGATATGATAGGTAGATATGTCGAGTGGCCTCCTGAACATGGTACCGGTTTGTACTTTCCAAGAATATGAAATTCCCTGTTTGTTTACAAAGAGCAAAAATTGCTATTATCAAGCTTTACAATTTGTCACTCAAAGTGCAAAATGTAGCCTCACAACTTTGTCCCCTTTAAAATATTTTGACTTTGTTCATGCTATGTTAATTGTCTGTCATTCATTTTAAATGCTTTTAATCAAGATAGTTTTTTCTATTTCCTGTAACATACTTAGAAAGACCTTCTTGATTCCATTAGGGAATTCTCTCTTGCTTTTTTCTGGATTAATTGGTTATACATTTTAGACATGGACTCATTTTATTCAAGTTTAAAATTTATTTGAACTGAGTTTTGCAAATTAATCTGTTGAGATTACTTTAATTTCATCTCCTTATCTGAGATCTCGATATTCATATCTAAATTTGTGAACACCTGCCTTCTCCTCTAGTGGTCTTGCTTTAAATTAACTGTCTTTGGGATATTTGTGAGCCCTCGCTCTGTTCCTGGAGTCACACGCCAAGGAACCTCCACCCAAATGTCTCCCAAGATGCAGCCGTAGGGTGTGCATGAAGGGCTTTCCCCTTCTTAAATCGCAGCCGAGCTTTTCGAACCCTCTCAAAACAAAGCCTTGTGGGAAGGAAGAGCACGTTTGCAAAAGAATCACTAAGAATGTAGCGCTTGGACAGTTGGTCGTGTCTCCAATTGGAAAGCGTGATGGTGCTTCTCGTCTTTGTTTTTCCTAGTCCGGCCTGATAAGGACGCCGGAGGCGGATTACCTCTTGCAGCCGCTGCCTTCGCGCCTCGCAGGGGAGCTCAGCAGCTCCGGCCGGGCCGGCGCGCGCCCCCACGTGCTGTCCAGGAGGTCCGCGGACCCCCGGTCTCCCCGGGGGAGGGCGACCGTGGCGACGGAGCGGAGGCGGGGGCTGGGTGGTCGCCGCAGCGCCCCCCGCGGAAAGCAGCGCCCTCCCGGCGGCGGCCTCCGACACCGGCCAGAGCAGCACTTCTGCGGAAGACGCAAGAAACGTAAGGGCGGCCTCTTCGTCTATCTATGTGGGCCAGGGCAATATTTCTAATTTTCCTCAAATTATTTCTGCTGAGGAGGCGAAATTTGCATGTTATTGTTAAACCGAAGCACCCATTCCGAGAAGGCTGACTACCGTCAGCACAAGAGCTCTCTCCCTGCTCGGATAATCTCAGGTGAACTGTGTTAAAGAACCCTGTTTCTTGGAGAGATTAAATGACACATGGCTCAGAAGTGGGGAATTTGCTACAGGTCTTCAAAAGAACCCTGACAACCCAGCCCGGTAACTCTATAATTTTGAGGTTAAGATTTATTAAAGCCCGCATAGTTTTCCTGCTGAGGTAATTTATATACGTATACACTTCACCACATCAGTAGGACAGGTTATGCTTGATATAAAATACCTCCAGTTTACCATCAAGGTTTTTTTGTCATGGACATTCAGGAGGTGATTCATTATTTATGTTATGCGCAGGAAACTCTCACCAATCCAGGAGTCAGTGTTCGGCGTGTTTTGCAATTCCCTTCAGCTCTCCTCTCAAGCACCCCTTCCTTAGACGCTCCCCAGCGAGCCCTTGGAAAGCCTGGCTCTCCCCCAGCTGTCATTCTTTGCTCTGTGGTTTTGGTGACAGGATACCCACATCCCCCTACAGAGGTGGGCGCGTCACAGGAGCGCTGCTGAGTGAGGGGTGAATGATAACTGGTGGCACCTGCAGCTGAAGAATGCACACTGTTTAAACCACCTGGGCCTTGGCGTCATTCGAACCCAGGTGGTGGGGTGACTAAAAGGCACAGGCTGCACTCAGATGTCCTTGGAAACCCCAAACTCATCTGCTCTGGGTTGGCAACAGACATGCTCTGATCCTAACCCCAGTGCCGTGAATGTCACCTTATTTGGAAATAGCGTCTTGGGAGATGTGACTGGTTTACATGAGGTCACACTGGATCAGGCTGGGCCCTAGTCAGGAGGACTGGCTGTCCTTACCTTATCAGAAGGGGAGAATCACACGCAGAAAGATGAGGGGGGGCATGTGATGACTGAGAAAGAGATCGAGCCCAAGGGTTGTAGGCCGTCCACCCCTCGAAGCTAGGAGGAGGCAGGGAAGGATTCTCCCCTGCAGACTTCAGGCTTCTGCCTCCAGACTGTGAGACGACAAATGTCTGTTGTTTCTGGCCACCCGGTTTGTGGTAGTTTGTTATGGCTTCCTCGGGAAACTGAGGCACGGTAGTAATTTACTCAGTGCACGTGGTCTTGTGGAGGCAGCAGGGGCAATGAAGTTGAGAGGGAGGAGAGGTGCACAGGAGCCTGAGAAAGTCAGGGAAGTCAGAGTAGAATGAGGGTTAGAACAGGGCGGGCGTATCGGAGCAGCCTCCTGAGGCTGCGTCTGTGGCGAGAAGCAGAGGTGAAGATGGCAGAGGAGGAAGGGAGGGGAGCGGGCAGGGCCGTGAGTGGAAACAGGGCAGGAATCAGGGTTGTGCAGGGATGGCACGTGGCCCTGAGCACCTGGATCTGGTGGGAAGGGAAGTCAGGGAGTCTTAGCCTCTTTGGCCAAACCAGGGTCAGGAGCAACTGTTGCATGAGCCCAAGAACGTGCGGCAGTGCCGTCGGTCCCTAAATGAGTCTGGACTCCTGCCTGCAGGTGGTCTGGACACTCAGGCTGGTGACACGGCCCAGGCAGGCTGGGCAATCAGGGAGACCCTAGAGAAATGATTCCCAGTGAGGGATGGTTGGGTGTGCATGTATGTGTGTGCACGTGTGTGTAGGGGTATCTGTGTTGAGAGATTTCGGAATCTGAGG
Source organism: Bradypus variegatus (assembly GCA_004027775.1). NCBI lineage: Eukaryota > Metazoa > Chordata > Mammalia > Pilosa > Bradypodidae > Bradypus > Bradypus variegatus. Next base: position 3,538 of record PVKY010015670.1, on the reverse strand, counting down.
AACAGGGGTTGGTGGGCAGCAACTATTCAAAAAAGACTATGAAACTGTATAATAAATTTTACATTTGGAAAATGCAGAAAGTAGCCACCTTTTCACAACAAAACTAGGAAAGGACCTCTCAGGAAAGCCCCTCTCGCCAGGCAAGAGGATGTAACAGTTGACATCACGGTGTTTGGCCACATGTTCCTGTCCCCCAGGCTGGCGCGTGGCAGTTCTGTCTACCTGGCCCATGGGGTTAGGGCTCCAGGTGACCCGGCGCGGCAGTGAGCTGCGAGTGGAACTGAAGGGCCTGGCTCCCAGGCTGCAGCATTCAATTCTCGGGACCTCTTCTTATCTGTGAATAGACGTTTCCACGTGGTCCGTGAGGGTTTGGGGGTCTTCCCAGAAGAAACCCCAGTCTCCTTTTGGCTTAGTGGGGTTCACGCTTATTCTTCCTATTAGAATTTCTGGTTCAGAAAATGAGAGACTGTGTGTGTTTTTTGCAGTAGGCATCTGTGCAAAGGTGCAAAAGCAAATTGGTTTGTTTAAAATTGATAATAAAGACAAACCTTGGGCTCAGGAATCTGCAGGCTTCTTCAGAGCAGCGGGAGATACCTGAGGGTGTATTTCTAGAGGGGACTCAGATATTTGGGGGAAAATGCAGCAAGCCATATTTAGGGGTGAAAAGTTTGCCCTGAGGGTGCTTACCAGAAGCCCTAGCCAGTGAGATCACCCCGTGGTCAATGCTTGTGCCTCCTGCACCCTAAACCGGGGGCTCCCCACTTTCAGCATGTTTTTCCACCAGTGAGGATCGAGGCCAAGCCTCTGTGATCGTGCTGTCCAGATCTGAAACCCATTTCCAGCATTTTCTAGAAAGGAACCAAGAACAGGCTCCCTTCCCTCCCTGTGCCTTGAGGACCACAGGCTGCTGCAGACTGAATGGGTTACATGTGTGGTCTCTGAGCTCAAGAACCTGCTCTCTTGTTTTTCATCAGGGAAAAATTACAGAATGGCAAATAAAGCAGTGATTGCCACAATGCCTAGACAGTACAAACTTCAAATAAATGTAGTTGTTCTCCCTCAGCACACATTTTGCACCACAAGGTATTAGAGGCTATGATTTTTATCATGAACCTTGATTTTTAAGACCACCTCTCACGTACAGTGAGTCACACACCTTTAGATTTTGTGCAGTGACTTTTGCTTTTAATTTGCTTTCTGTGTGTCTTCCACAGACATGCCTCAGCCTCCCAGTGAAGACATTTTCATCTTCCCTGATGAGTATAAGTCTTCCTTACGGCATAAGCGCTCTCTTCTGAAATCCCACAAAAACAAAGAACTGAATGTGGAGACGTTGGTGGTAGTTGACAAAAAGATGATGCAAAACCATGGCCATGAAAACATCACCACTTATGTCCTCACGATACTCAATATGGTAGGACGGTCCTTGTTGAGCCCCTGTGTAATGACACCTTATAGGGTGTGGGTGTGGGCATGTGTGTGTACACCTGCAGCTATATATGTATATGTACATAGGTGTGCATATTAGTAGTTCACCTTTTATTTTTTGCTTGAAGGTTTATATATCATTTATAAGAAATGCTTTATTGCTGTCAACTCCTTCAGTTTTACTATTTCCCAATCAAAACAGCAATTTCCAGAACCTCAGAGAATAATATAAAGAGGAAAGATAATTTGACCATCTGTGTGTTTACCAGTTTGGTGTTCACTGGTGTCTTCATTTACCAGAAATTTGTGAAGAGGATACTGACACATGTTGGTGGATGTTAGTAAATCTGTTTGCCAGCACTTTGCATATGATTGTCGATGCCTATATGGAAAGCCCCATCTGTTTAAGAAATATTAATACTAAAATACTGAGTATAAATTATTTTATCTGTGAACACAGGAAGACGGTATAAATCTTTTAGAATATAATGTCAGATAAAATGTGCCTCTGTCTCAAATTGGCAGCTGTAGTAATCATTGACACAGGATGAGAGTTTATTAAGCCCCATTCCATGTAGGTGAGATTTTATGTAACAGGAGGCAAAACCTTGGGTCAACAAAGTGTGTTCTTTGAATAGTTTTAATGACAATACTTAACAAATATGTTTTATGTGCTTCCTCCCCAATAATCGAAGCAGCCCTGCATGTGCTTACTCTTTCCTTGGTGTGCAGTCAGTACCATTGACATCCTTGTGGTCAACTGAACTGTGCAGCTAATGTCCCCCAAAAACTGAGGGAGAGCAGCGAGCCCTCCCTTCACGCCTACAGGGTTGGTTGGGGACGATGGGGCAGGCCGCTCCGAAGTGGGGATGCGTTTGCTTCTGCAGAACTTTTCTAATGTTTCAACCACCTCAGAGCCAGCCTGGCTCCTTGCTGCCTCCCAGCTGCTGTCCCACTGTCTTAGCTCTTCACCCTGAAGGCCACGTCTGCTCATCCCTCTCCACATCTGCAATGGTCCTCTCCACTGCTGGCATCTCTTGTTCTCCATCTTCTTCCCATATTGGTTCCTTCTCTTCCTTGCTTCAACTTGGTCTTTCCTGCAGCAGTTCTCTGATGTGCCTGGAATTCTATGTCAGGAGAGCTTGGGGAACTCTCGGCTTGCATAGACATCCCTACCTGGGAGAAACCTCTCTTTCTTCCAACAAGGACACTTACCAATTTGGAGACCTTGTAATCCTTTCACTGGTGTTTCCCCTTGTGATAGGAGTGTCCTTTCCCTAAATTTTATTTATTTAGTTGCAGGCACCAAATGAGGATTCAACTACCAGTACTTAGATATTTCTATATCTGTCTGTCCACCAATGTAAGAAACTCAAGTTTTGTTGTAAGACTGAGGATGAAGAGGGCCTACTGCAGCAGGACACAGGGTGACACGTGGGCTGTGGGAAAGGCCACCCTACAGGGACTGACTCGCGTGTCCTGACTTCTCAGGTGTCTGTTCTGTTTAAAGATGGAACAATCGGAGGAAACATCAACATTGCCATTGTCGGGCTGATTCTTCTAGAAGAAGAGCAGGTATTGTATGTCTGAAACCAGCAGCTTCTTTCTGAGAAAAAAATAAATGTAGGGCTTAACTTCCTTGCTATAATTATTCTTTGAATTCTTTGCTTCTCTTTCTCTTGGAGCCAAAAAGTTTTTGATATTTTGTGTCTAATATGATGACCTTCTTATCAGTTCCTTCAGTGGTTTTTTGGCTCTTTGTGTGTTGTGTGTGTGTGTGTGTGTGTGTGTGTGTGTGTGCAGTACAGTAAGGAATCATCATTTATTTGTCTTATGAGAAAATGGAACAGAGCTTGTCTTGTGTTGTCTTAAGTGTACAGGTTGTCTGTGTTACCTTGAATGTATGGCCCCGTGTCACTCAAGTCCCCCCTGCTGGTGTCTTGCAGACTCTGCTCTTAGCCGTAGCTTTCTTGTTTATAAAATATAGAATTTGGTAGATGAGCTCGAAGACCCCTTCAGACTTTGAAGTTGTGGGTGGCTGCCCGTTTCCCGTGAGGGGCTGCACCTGGCGTGAGCAGTCGGAGAAGATATAATTTCATTGTCTTTTGTG
>PVKY010015669.1:0-10090 GCA_004027775.1 Bradypus variegatus | reverse complement strand
GAAGTGGCTGCACCGTTCTACCTTTCACCACAGTGTGAGGGCTGCAGGCTTTCCACGTCCTCAGCACTGCTTATTACTGTCTGTCTCTGAGTATCCCTGTCCTCGTGGGCGTGAAGTGGCATCTCATTGTGCTTTTAAACATCTGCATTTGTCTAATGACTAATGGTGTTGGGCAGTGCATTAGTCAGGATTTTCTAGAGAGACAGAATCAACAGGAGATACCTGTAAACATGAGGTTTCATAGGTGTCTCATGCAACTGTGGGGATGCACGAGACCAAACTTCGTAGGGCAGTTTGCATTAGTCCAAATTCCATAGGGCAGGCAGTGGGCTGGCAACACCGATGCAGGTCCTCGAGGGACTCCCCAGGGAAGGCTGGCTGGCTGAAGAAGAGAAGTTCCGTAGGGTAGGCTCGAGCTGGCACTCAGCTGAGGGTCTTCAGTGAACCCCCCAGGAGAGGCTGGCTGGCTAAAGGAGAAATGAAAGTTCTCTCTCTTCTCCCTTAAAAGTCTTCGACTGATTGGATTAAATCCAGCTGATTGAATTCTCTCATTGCAGAAGGCACTCCCTTCATTGATATAATAATCAGCCACAGATGCATTCTATTGACTGATGTCCTTGCTTGCAGTAGGTTAAGGCCAGTGCTTGGTTGATCAGACACCTGGGCACCATCTCCTGGCCAAGTTGACACATGAACCTAACCATTACAGGCTGGGTTTGTTGTGTGTTTTTTTTAAATTTTTAAACTTTGCTTTGGAGTAATTTCAGATTTATAGAAAATTTGCAAAAAGAATACAAATAGTTCACATATACCCTTTTCCTAGCTTCCCATGCTGTTAGCATCTTATATAACCATAACCATGGTATGTTTATAAAAATTAAAAAAGTAACGTGGGTACAGTGTGACTAGCTAAACTATAGGTTTTATTCAGATTTCACCAGTTTTTTCACTAATGCCATTTTTCCTTTCCAAGGTCCAAGCCAGGACACCACATTGCATTTAGTTGTTATGTTGATATTGACTATCTTTTCATGTGCTTATTAGCCATTTGTATGTCTTCTTTGATGAAATGACTATCCATATGTTTTACTCATTTTTTAATGGGGCTTTGTGTTGTCTTATTGAGTTGTAAGAGTCTTTATATATTCTAGATATAAATCCTTTGTCAGCTGTGATTTAGAAATATTTACTCATGGATTGTCTTTTCATTTTCTTAATGAACATTATTAATGGTACCTGTTGTAAATAATAGCTTTATTGAGATATGATTCATATACCATGAAATTTGCTCTTTTAAATTGTACATTTGCATAGTTTTAGTATATTCACAGTTGTGCAGCTATCACCACTATCCAAATCCAGAACATTTTAATCACTCCAAAAAGAAACCCTGTACCATTAGCAGTCACTCCCACCCTTCTCCCTCCACACCAGGCCAACCACGCATCTCCTTTCTGTCTCCATACATTTGCCTGCCCTTGGACATTTCATGTAAATGGAATCATGCAAGAGGTGATTTTTTTTTTTTTTTTTCAGAATTCTCTCCCATTCTGTGGAATTTTCATAGGGATTATGTTGAATATATAGATCAATTTGGGAGGATTATCATCTTAACAATATTGTCTTCTGGTCTGTGAACTTGGAACAGCCTCCATTTATTTAGATCTTTAATTTTCAGTTGTGTCAATTTTAAGTAGCTGACTTGTGTTTATGCACATAGTTGGAAGGCTATTACTGAGGCAAGAAAGAAAGTGGAAGTTAAGTGATACTTCTTAACAACTTGAAAAAAGCTAGGGAAATTATTTAAATTTTAGCAATGGAATTTGGATTCAACAGTGAAATGTGAAAACTTTTTTCTAGTGTGTTAGCTCAAACCTAATATAATCTTTTAAAACATATATTGGTTCCTAATAAAGTACCTGTACTATCTTTTTTTTGGTTTTAACCACAGTAGTTGTAGGTTTACAGAAAAATCAAGAAGTATAGCGTTCCTGTCAATGTCTCCCCCCTCCCCCCAGTTTTCCCTATTAGCAACATTTTGCATTAGTGTGGTACCTTTGTTACAATTGAGGACACATTATTATTATAGTTATAATAGTAAATGTAATCCATGGTTTACATTAGGGTTCACTGTTGGAGTGGTATAGTTCTGTTTTGGTCACATATATACTGTACCATCATTTGGCTGTTTTCTCTGTGAGAATCATATTCTAGGTAGATTTTTAGCAGAGTTACTGTGCCAGTTTTTTGTTACCACCCTTGAGTTAAGAACTGTAATTACTTTGCCAAAATAATATTTAGAGTATTATTTTCAGGGAATAATTGCAGTGGTGTGACGAATATATTATGCTCATCAAATTTTATGTAAACACAAGCATGAGTTATTTTAATTGAGTTACTGGTGTTGTTTTTGGCCCTTACTCTTTTCTAATCTGTAAAAATAATGTTGGGATTTTTGAGAGGCTTTGTAGCATTTGCAATATTTACATAAAGACCAGTTGATAACCTGTTTGGTAACAGTAAATTATCATCTGTACTTGTCTGGGGTTTTCATTTATTGTTTCTGAGACATCTTTAAACCCTTTTCCTTTCCAGAATTGTGCTCTGATTCAGAGCACAAATTTTTAGTTGCTTGATGGATTGTTGGGCCATTTGGCTCTCAGACCTACTTATATTGTTTGCTTTTTTGTGTGTTGAATTAAATTTTACAAGGATTTGAGTGTTAATATTCTAAAATATTCGGTAGAAACATAGAAGTCTTTTTAAACTATGGCTTATTTGAATCAAAATGAGGTTATTATTTTTCCATTATAAATATTCTATATTATTTCATTACAGAAATTCAGAAAAGTAGAAAGAAGAAAAATAATTGTTACTCTGTATGTATGCCATATAAGACAAACACTTGATTATTTTGGGGTGTCAGTGGTCATTTTTCAGTATGTATGAGTAGTGGGTATGAATGTGTACTTATGGCATCTTTCTTTTAGATTATAAAATTAACTTAATTCAGTTTTCCAGTTATTGGCTCATTGTTGTCTTTGCATACCCTCCCCCCTTTTAAAAAAAAAATTCAGTGTTTTGATTTTTTACCACAATTTCACAACTCTTCAAGAAACTGTTTGTTGACTTCCTGTTATCAGTGGCTGGCTCAGGCACGCTCCACACCTTGTCCTTTTCAGCCCTCATGGCCACCTTGCCTTTCAGGTATTGGAGCTGGAGCCATCTTTACGCACAGCCTGGGCCTGGGCATTGTCACTAAGTGGAAACTGAGATGGCGAAGGATGGGAACTGGGGGCTGGCTCAGCAGCTTGCCCCCTTTCTAGAAAAGCAGAGACCTTGAAAGTGTAAGGGATTTCAGTAGCCCACATGTCCCTCCAGCTTCCTGGTGGGAACTCCTTTAAGCTAGGCAAAGCCTTTCACTGCAGCTCACACTCGGGTTACTTTTTATCTTTCTTGTTTTGCCTTGATTCCTGTTCTGGAGAAAGAGTCATCTCTGTTTTGCTAATCCTGGTTCTGCCACTCACAGACTTTATGACTATGGGCACGTTACCTGGCCTGTCTGGGCTTGGGTTTACTCATTTGTAAAATGGGGATAATATTAATACTTCATTAGTTTGTTGGGAATTAAATGAGATACTACAGCTGGAACACAGCGGGTAGCACGTGGTGAACGCTCAGTAGATGTTGGCTGTCCCGTTTGCAGTATCGTCACTGCTGTGTCCTAGTTACTCTTCCCAGTGCTCTGTTCACTCTGGTGGTTTGTTCTCAGAAGTGTCACGCTGCCTGCCCTCCAGACCTTTCCACGTGACGTTTCCTCTGTGTGGAGTACAGCTCTGGCCCCAGCACTAACCACCTTAAAAACTGTTGGCAAACAGAAGGTCCCGGGCACTGACCCCTCGGGACGGACTCCAGGGGTGGTGCCGCCGGGCTGTGGCGGGCCGAGGTTCGGTCAGGCATTGGCCTTTCGCTTGCGGGTGTGTGTCCCGAGACGGTCAGTGTGAGCTGCCGGCTACGGCTGTTACCTCGGGGTACTGCAGGACCTTAGGAACGCTGGGTTTTAAGCCAGGCTGCCTGGTTTGTCTGGTCCTCTTACCGGCTGCTTGACCTGGGGCAATTTCCTTAGTCATTGTCTCCATTTTCTTACCTGTAAAATGGAGATAAATCTACCACATAAAGCCCCTGGAAGGCTGCCTCTCCCTTCAGCGAGCGCGGGTGGCCCTCTGCGCCCTGCGCTGCGATGCTGGGCCGGGGGCCCGCAGGCGACACTGCTGCGCTGCGCTCAGGAAACGGGAAGGGACGCAGGGAAGTAAGGGCTTGCTCGCGTTAGTGTTGCCTAGTGACAGCCGGGGCGGCCCTTCCTCGTGCTCCAGGGGCGTCCTCGGTGGCGGGGCAGCCCCTTCCGCAGAGAGTGGCTTCCGGCTCCCAGGGTCTCAGAACTGACCTCTGCCCTTGCACTTGGAGCCTAAGGGCGGCCGCTGCTTCCTGGAGCCTCGAGCTCAGTGTTTTCTCAGAGTTGCTTTTTCAGTTGAACCAATTCCTGGGATTAAATTTCCTTTGTTAGAAAACTAGTTTGGCTTCTTTTTGCCTGACTTGGTCCCGACTAACTGAGCTATCGTTTAGTCTCTTCTAAGGCTTGTCCTTCCTTGTTGCCATCTTCTCTTGATTCTACTGGGACCCTCCTTCTTCCTTCTCTCCTCCTCTGTCCCTCCATTCCTCCCTTTTGTCCATCCACTCTGCACCAGCTACGGTGCAACCAGGAGAAGGAAACTACACTGTAATTTGAACAGGGAAGATTTAATATAAAGAATTATTAACCATAACAAGGGATTGCACTGCACTCAAACTTATTTTAAATGCCCTCTGTCTAATGGAGGACCGGGAATCTCTGGAATATAAGGGATTTTAAAGAACCTTTTGTTCCTGTTTCATTATATTCTCACAAATACTTTGTTATTTTCTGCCCTAAATATTTGCTGATCAGTGGATGTGTAGTAGAATCTTATGGTTTTCCCATGGGGATGTGCACCTTTTCATTTGTTTTTTGACCTTTTGGATATCTAATTTTTCAACTGTCTATTCAAGTTCTTTATTCAATTTTTATATTGGTTTGTCTTTTTTTTATTTATAAGAGCTCTTTTAATATATTTGTGTATGAGTACTTTGTCTGTTACATGTGTTTCCCATGTATTTCCTCTTTGGTGACTATTTTGTTTGTGCTTTGGCATTTTGCAATCCTTGTATCTTTTGAGAAAAAAATGTTATTTTTAATTAAGTCCTCTTTATTAATATATATATTTTTAGTTTTTAAGGGGAGAAACTTAATTTCACTGAATATATTTTTCTATTGGTAGTGTTTTTTGTGTCCTCTTTAAGATATTTTCTTATTCTCCTTTGTTGTTTTCTAATTGCTTTCCATTTTTGCTTTTTGTATTTAAGTCAGTTATTGGGCTTAAATTTTCTATCATGTGGGGAAGGAGTCCAATTTCATTTCTTCCTACTGATACCCAGTTATTCCAGCACTATTTTTAACACACCGTCTTTTCCTCAGTGATCTGCTGTTCCACCTTTGTCATTATCAAATGTCAATATAGGTTTGGGTCTTCTCTTGTTCCATCTATTCTGGTCTTTTTATTTATTCCTGCTCCAATACCACGCTCTATCTATAATTGCTTACTATCTTGGAAAAACAAATCCTTTTTTAAAGATACTGATTTTTTTTTGTCTGCTTGTTCTATAAATTATAAAAGGTCTGTTTTAATTGCCCATTTGATTTTGCATTTTTCTGTTTCTTCTATACCTTTATCAATTTTTCCTATAGGTATTTGGAGACCATGTTATTAGGTACATCCAAATTTAAAATAATAGCTCTGGTGAATTAATCATTCTGAATTACTTTTTAAAAAATCTTAGTGGTACATTTTTTCTTCAGTTTTTTACGTCTGATTTTAATGAATTTTTGGCTTCCTTTTTAGGTTGGTATTTGCCTAGAATATCTTTTTTCTGGTCTTTACCTTTTAATATTTCTGTAGCATTATGTTTTAGGTAGGTCTGTTTCAATAGCATGTGGTTAAAGTTTTAAAAATCCTGTCTAAAAGTAACTGTCTTTTAATAGGAGCACATATGCCAGTTATGTTTAATGTAATTACAGGCATATCTGTGTTTACTTTTATTATCTTATTTAAGAAGTTAATTAATTTGTATAGAGTACATTGTTTTGGTGTGGCATTTTAGTATTGTTGTCATGCTCAAAGTTTCATTGTGGAGAGACATCTTTGTGTTAAAAGAAGCAAATGAAAACTTCCTGATTAACAACATGGGCGTATTTTTTATCAAAATGCATCTGTTCATTTTGTATTTAAAAGATACTGTTTTAATCATATATTTCCTTTTTGCTTTGGTACATTCTCAGCTTTCCGCTGTGGCTTGCAGTTTTTAGGCAACATTGCCTCACGGAATGAAGAATCCCAGTCTATTGTTTGGGTGCACGCTTTCCCAGAACTCTTCTTGTGAGTATATTATTACAGATTTTTCTAACTTCTGAAAAGATTGAGATTATGTTATTATATTACTTTGCTGTTCAAAAACAGGAGAAACTAACCTTTGCTGATAGCAGTCAGGATACTGGTTTTTCTTAGTGGGTGGTGGCAGTACCCACCTGGGTGCTGATAGGGAGTGAGCACCGGGGAGCCTTACTGGGTGGTGTGTACACAGGTGTAGCCACACCTGCAGATTCATTTAGTTGTGCACTGAAGATGTGTGCCCTTTGTTATATGTCAGTTTTACTCAAATTAGGAAAACGGAGATTGTGGTTAAAGTAGGTAATACTGTCAAGGACACTGAAATGGATAAGGAAATATATTAAGCATAGAGCACCAGCTATGGCAGAAGTATGGACAGTTAATTTGCAGTTTATTTACTGAGCACTTTTTGTATGCTCAGCACAGCGCTGTATGTTTTGGTAGATGTGGAGAATTCTAAGATGTAGGTAAACCAACCCATTTAGCCACAGTGGATCGTGGTAGTTTTCCTGGTGGTCTGCTACCTTTTTTATCTGGTTCTGTCAGTTCATAAGAAATTGAGCATTGAGGTAGAAGGCGAGCAGGTAATGGAGGAAGGATAGTGTCCTGGAAGAGGCCCCGTCTGGGAGTGGGAGCCTGGCTTCTAGTCTGGGCTCTGGTGCCAGCGGATGCAATGACTACTGGTGGCAACAGTGATAGAAGCACAAAGCAGCAGCTTTACTTGAATGCCCTATGTTGGGCATTTAATGTCTGCTTTCCCTATTTTTTTCAACAGCCCTGCAAGGGAAGTGGCATTGTCCCGGTTTTGGCAGATGAGGGAACTGAAGCTTGTCACTGACCAGTGAGTGGCCTGGCTGGAATATTAGCCTGGTGCTGTCTAGACCCAAAGCATACACTCTTCCTAAGCACCAGGCTGCCAACACATCTGTCCAGTGCGGTGTTAGGGTCAGGGGAACTCTGCTGTCACTTTGAGCTTCAAATTCCTACAAGTATTAGAGTTGGTGGTATGTAAATACCCATTATCCTTATGAATAATAATAATTGAAGAATTATGGGATTCAAGCTACAGAAATTGCAGTTGCTTATATTTGAGAATTCATCGCTTTAAAACATTTTGGGCACTAATTCTCTGTCAAGTTCTGTGCTAGATGATTGGCATGCAGGTGTAACTTTGAGATATTCATTACCCCCCAAAGAGCCCATATATTGATGGGGGAAATAAAGGAATGGGCAAGTACCTTATACTGTAACATCTAGTGTAACCAGGGTAAATCCAGGGTTCAAAAAAAAAACGGAGGAGAAGCTGACCCTGGAACAGGTTCTGGGCATGCAGGAGTGGCAACAGTTTACCTCCCAGGGCCCCCTTTCCACTCATTATCTCATTTGATCCTCACAAAAGGTGGGGAAGGGCTTGTGGGTGTATTTCATTTCTAATATCAGAAAACACACTGACAGAGGTTATGGGACATCACTCTTGATGTGTTTGTGAGACAGATTTGAATTCCAGCTCTGGTGGTGTGGGCTTGGCGCCACTGGGCAGTAAAGTTACTTTGTCTCTCTGAACCTTGCTATCCACCTTCCTAATCTGTGCCATAAGGATAGTGCTTCCCCCAGAAGAGGATTGTGAAGTTTAAATGAAAATGAGCATTTTAATGCTTTATAGATTAATCTTCTTGTCTTTTTCATGAATCAAATTTTATTTTGTTTTTTATTCTGGTCATATTGGATACATTTTTAATATAACTTTTATATTTTTCTGTCTTCAGTTATGCTTTTTTACAGTAAATTAGGTACTTCAAAGTATTGTAATTTTTTCATAAATCCTTAAAAATAACAGTATGTATTGAATTTGTTAACTGGATTATTATTACTAGTTTTATAATCCTATTTTGTCATGTTACTAACTTAGGCTAACACGTCATTTCTTTATTTTGAAGGACTTGCTTAAATCATCAAGACAAAAAAATTGTTGCCTATTCTTCAATGATTTTGTTCACATCCCTTAATCCTGAAAGAATGAAAGAACTGGAAGAAAACATCAATATTGCCATTAGTGTCGTAGAAGCTCACCAAAAGCAGCCTGAATCAGAATGGCCGTAAGTATCTTTTAAAAAATTGAATTGCTTAAAAACATACTGATAGGTCACTTTCCTTACAGAGGGCTTTAAAAATTACATTTTTCATTCATTTCTAAAAAGATACTGATTCTTGTTCTAGTTCACGTGAGTGAATTTGTGTAGTAATTTCTTCATTCGAAAAATACTGAGTGTCTACTGAGTGCAGAGCAAATTGCCAGGGGTTACCCTCAAATTGTTGATAGTCTCAGGAAGATAATACCCAAGTAAAGAGTTGGATTATGACAGGAGAGTTGAACAATAGTTAAAGCTTAACACCTATTAACGGAAGAAGAAAAGTTGCTTAGCAGAACATGGAGACCTTGCAAAAGAAACGCCCTGAGGTTTGAGATGAGCCTTGAAGGACAAGGAGAATTTTTTAAGATGGTGAAGAGGAGGGGAGCAGCATTCCTAATATTAGAAAAAACAGTGTGAAAATGTGCAGGGGACTTTGGAGTATACAGATCTTCCTAGTGTAAGAAAAAATAGTGTGAAAATGTACAGGGCACCTTGGGGTATACAGATCTTCATAGTGTAAGAAAAGATAGTGTGAAAATGTGCAGGGCACTTTGGGGTATGCAGATCAGACCACTGTGGCTGCTGCAGGAGGTTCCTTAAAGATTGGAGGTTGATATGTGTCTCGTGGCCATTCATTCAGATGAGAAATTCACTGCCATTCAAAATGCTTTCCCCCTATAACTCTGCTTACTTTTAAGTTTTTTTCTTTGGCTTTTCAGAAGTGTAATAATGATGTATTTTACCATGAATTTCATTGGGTTTATCCTATATGGGGTTCCCTCAACTTCTTGAATCTGTAGGTTTATGCCTTTCAACGCAGTTTGGAAATTTTTGGCCATTATTTGTTTGAATAGTTTTTCAGCCCACCTGCTTTCTCCTCTCCTTCAAGGACTCCATGTCAAGCAGGCATACAAGGAAAGGCAAGGCCAAGGCTAAGGCCTGACTTGACTGATTTGACCCATAAAAATATAGTGAGATACTTTTAGACTTAGTTTCTTACTTGCTTGGGCAGAGAACAGTATAAGCTAAAGAGACCAGCTCCTGTGATCCTTGTCTCATACACCCCAAGGGCCAAACTGAAACCAAATGGGCCACATGACCTTCTCGGAAACTGAGAAACTCTGTTGCTAATGAGCCAGTTCTCAACTGCAGCTGAGTGGTTCTGTGTCCTGGGGAAGGACAGGCTAGAATCGGAACCTGTCCCATGAGAGCCTCCCAGGGAGATGGAGAGGTCAGGAGGGGAGAGCGTAGAGGCTCAGGCCAGCCACCGTCTCTTGTTCGGGAGGATCAGGATCACAGAGCATTCTGCCGTGGCTCAGATTGGCTGTGGTTTCACCTTTTGCCTGCCTGACCTGTGCCGAGATGTGTAAGGTCACCAGGGTGCCTGGTGGAGCTGTTCTTCAGCACTCTGATGATACAAATGTTGGTCTTTTCTTG
>PVKY010015668.1:0-10089 GCA_004027775.1 Bradypus variegatus | reverse complement strand
CTCAATGTCTGTTTGTCTGAAAATGTTTTAATCTCTCCCTCATTTTTGAAGGAAAGTTTTGCTGGATATAGAATTCTTGGTTGGCAGTTTTTCTCTTTCAGTATCTTGAATACATCATGCCACTGTCTTCTGGCCTCCATGGTTTCTGCAGAGAAATCTGTACATAGTCTTATCGACTTTCCCTTGTATGTGATGGATCACTTTTCTCTTGCTGCTTTCAGAATCCTCTCTTTGTCTTTGACATTGGATAATCTGACCAGTACATGTCTTGGAGTAGGTCTATTGGGATGTATTCTATTTGGGGTACGTTGTACTTCTTGAATCTCTAATTTTCTGTCTTTTATAAGAGTTGGGAAATTTTCAGTGAATATGTCTTCTATTATTCCTTCTGCCCCCTTTCCCCTCTCTTCTCCCTCTGGAATACCCATAACACATATATTTGTACGTTTCATGTTGTCTCTCAGCTCCCTAAGACCCTGCTCATATTTTTCCATTTTTTTTACCATCTGTTCTTTTGCGTGCATTAATTCGAATGACCTGTCTTCCAGTTCACTGATCCTTTCCTCTGCCTGTTCAAAACTACCGTTGTTTCCTTCTATTGTGTTTTTCATCTCCTCCATTGTGGCCTTCATTCCCATGAGTTCTGCCATTTGTTTTTTTAAGTTTATGAATTCTTCTTTGTGGTCATCCAGTGCCTTCTTTATACCCTTCAGCTCTTTTGCTGGATCTTCCTTATCTTCCTTCATTTCACTGAATTTATTTAGTATTAGTTGCCTCAACTCCTGTATCTCAATTGAGCTATCAGTTTGTTCCTTTGCCTGGTCCATATTTTCGTGTTTCCTGGTATGGCTTGTTATCTTAAGTTGTCTAGGCATCTGATTTTCTTGATTTGTTTATTTTGTAGCTTGTTTTCTATCTTTTACCTAGGGGTTTTCTTGTTGGTTAGCTTTGTTCTCTGGCCTCTGTTATTCAATTCAACTTATTCTAGACCTCTAACTTAGGTTCTATTTAGTTGATCAAAATTTTTCCCCTCTTGTTTTTTCTGTTTCTTGCTCTGCTCTATGTAGCCTTTTTGTGAATGGGTCTTCTCAGTTACGGTCAACCCTAGTCAGATTTTCCCAGTCTAGTGAGGCCCGGGTCTCATTGGGAGTGTATGGAGTTTTCAATGTTCGCTGTGATCTCGGCTTTTCCTCCAATTCCAAACTTGCATCCGATGTGTGACTTGTTAGTGGATACCCCGAAAACTCTGTTTCATACAGTTCTTGGGTAGTTGCCAGCTGCTCTGGGCTCCATCCCTGGCGGCCGCAGCGGTGGCGGCTCCTCCGCAGGGCTCCAGCAGCGCTGGCACAGCGGGCCTGGTGGCGGCATCGATCACCCAAAAGCATCGGGGGCGCTGGGGCGGCAAGTGCCCACTCACCTCCGGCGCCACAGGCTCAGGTCCCGGTGCAGGCAGTGGCGGCGGCTCCTCTGTGGGGCTCCCCCTACAGGTGGAATCAGAACTGCACTTCAGTTGCGGTCTTAAGTTACTGCAGAAGGCATGGTTGGCTCTTGGACTCCCAGAATGCTTCTGTATTACTTTTGTAAGCACATATATTTTCATTTATATTGGATATGTACCTTGGAATGGAATCCCTAGATAAATGATTCACACATCTATGACTACACTTTTGAGAAACAGGAAAACCATTTTCCAAAATGACTGCACCACTTCCAAATCCCATTAGAAGTGTGTGAAAGTTTTAGTTACCTCAGATTCTCACCAAAATTTGTTATTATCTGTTTTTTTTTCTTTTAATATAGCCATGCTAAAAGTGTAAATTAATACCTTATTGTGATTTTTAATTTTTTTTTTAATTTCAAAATAACTTCAAAGTTACAGGTCAGTTGCCAAAATAATACAATTCCCATATAGTGAACTCCAGCATACCTCTACCACTCCACCCCCACCACCCAGTTCCACCAATTTTAACATTTTGCGACTTTTACTATTTCTGTCTATCTATCTATGTATCTATCTATCTAATCTATCTATCTATCTAATCTATCTTTTTATCTCTCTTAATCTATCATCTATCATCTTTTTTCTGAACATTTGAGAGCAGGTTGCACACATCATACTACTTAAACACATAATGCTTCCATGTATATTTCCCATAAATAAGTATATTCAGTTATATAATCACCTTAAGTGCATTAAGTTCAAGAAATTTAATGTTGATATAAAGCTTATATTGTATATTCCAATTTTTTCTTATGTCCCAGTAATGTCCTTTCAGTCTTTTCTCCTCCATTCTTAGCTCTCATCCAGTATCATCTATTGCATTTAATTGTCTTTATCTCTTTAGTTTCTCTTATTATTTTTTAAATTATAGAAACATAAATACAACATAAATCTTCCCATCCCATTCACTCCCAAGCATGCCATTTAGTGGGATTAATCACATCCAAAATCTTGCATTACCCTCAGTAGCATCCATTACTAGAACTTTCCTTTCACCCCAAATAGAAACCCTATAATATTTTGCATTAGCTCCCCATTCCCCCTTCTCCCACGCCTGGTAACCTGCACTCTATCATCTGTCTCTATGGGTTTGCATATTTTCTGTTATTTTCTTTCTAGTTACCATGGGGCTTAAATTTAACAACTTAAATCTATATCAACCTCAACTTAACTTCAGTAGCATACATAAACTATGCTCCTATACATCTCTATGCCCCTACCTTTATGTAGTTCTTGTCAAAAATTACATATTTTTATATTCATTATGAGTCCAAAAGCATTGATTTATTATTATGTTTTAGGCATTTGCCTTTTGGATTCTGTAGGAAGTAAAAAGTGGAGTTACTAATCAAAAATACAATAGTACTGGTACTTATATTTATCCCCTATCTTTAATGGAAATCTTTATTTTTTCATGTGGCTTCAGTCAGTTATCTAGTATCCATTGCTTTTAACCTGAAGAACTCCCTTTTGCATTTCTTGTAAGGTTAGTCTAGTGGTAAAAATGTCCCTTAGCTTTTGTGTATTTGAGAACGTCTTAATCCCTCCGTAAGTTTTGAAAGGCAATTTGTCAGATATAGAATTCTTGTTTGGCAATTTTTGCTTTCAGCATTTTATGCATGTCTTTTCACTGCCTTCTTGCCTCCATGGTTTCTGATGAGGAATTGGCTCATAATCTTATTGAGGCTCCCTAGTATGTGATATATTGCTTCTTTCTTGCTGTTTTCAGAATACTCCCTTTATCTTCTGCATTTGACAGTTTGATTATAACATTGCATGTTGTGGTTCTCTGAGTTTATCCTGTTTGGAGTCCTTTGAACATCTTGGATGTGTATGTTCATGTCTTGCATTAAATTGGGGAAGTTTTCAGTCATTACTTATTTGAATATTCTGTCTTCTCTTTCTTGATTCCCACATTGTGCATATTGGTTCACCTGATGGTGTCCCCCAGGTTCCTCGGGTTCTGTTCACTTTCCTTCATTATTTCCCCTTTATGCTCCTCAGACTGGATGATTTCTTCTCCCAGCCCCAATCTGTTGTTGAACATTTCTAGGAAATTTTTAATTTCTGTTACTGTCATCTTCAGCTTTGTTTGGTTCCTTTTCTTAATTCCCATTTCTCTATTGATATTCTCTTTGTGTTCATCTGTCATTTTGCTGAGTTCCTTTAATTCTTTGTCCATGTTTTCCTGTATTTTTTTTCCTGTTTTGAGCATATCTAGTATCATTAAAAAAAAAACTTTGTATGGAATGTCCCTGAGCCTCCTCATTGAGGGTTTCTACTGCCTTAATCTTTCCCTTTGCCTAGGCCATCACTTCCTAGGCATGCTTTGTAACCTTTTGTTGAAACCTGGATATTTTGATATTTTAATCTATTATCACTGGAATGTGGATACTAAGTCATCTGCTCCTCATGGTCCCAGGCATTGCACCTATGTCCTACAGTCAGCAGTCCCTTTTCCCAGGCAGCATGATTTGATGTCTTCCCCATTGCCTTCCCTAGGAGAGCTCTGTGAGCCACTTTCTAGATGCAGGGACAGACAGTCCCACAGGCCACCACCAGACAGATTGGGTCAGACATGGATACTCCCTGTATGTGCACAAGGCTCTCTCTGTTCCCTCTGAAATCAGGACCAGGGATCAACACTGGGAGTGTAGCTGGCTCTGTGCCCAGCCAGTGAAGGGATGGAAGGGGGGGCAGCCAGGACTCCAGGTAAACCTACTGCTTTTGTGTGACTTTTTCTTGACTCAACTGTTGCGCACTTACTGCAATCCTTTAATTGTTTACCAAAGTTATGAGAATGATGTTTCTGTCAGTTCTTGCTGGTTGGTCAAAGCTCTTGTGGGTGGATTGAGCCCTGATTCTTCTCCCGCCACCATCTTAGTCAGGGCTGGGCCTCATTGTGGTTTTGTTTTGCAATTTCCGTGATAGATAATGACATTGAGCACTATTTTAGGTGCTTACTCAACTTGTATATATTATCAGTGGGGAAATGTCTATCAGATCCTTTTTAAATTCAGTTATTTTTATTTTCACTATTGAGTTTGAAGAGTTATTTATGTTTTCTTGATACAAGTCCCTTATCAGACATATGACAAGAAATATTTTTTTGTTATGTAAGTTGTCAGATACTTTTTATGCATCTATTAAGATGGCCATGTGCTTTTAGTCCTTTATTCTTTTGTTGTAGTGTATTGCATTAATTAATTTTCAGAAATTAGACCAACCATTGAATTCCTAGAATAAACCCCACTTTGCTAAGGTATAGAATCCTTTTACATATTGTGGCATTTGGTTTGCTAGCATGGTTTAAGTATTTTTACATCTATATGCCTAAGATATATTATGGTACTGTTTCTTTTCTTATGATATCTTTTTCCTGGTTTTGCTATCAGAGTAATACTAGACTCAGAGTATGAGTTGGGAAGTTTTCCCTCCTCTTCTACTCTTTGGAAAGTTTGTGAATAATTAGTGCTTTTTCTTATATGTTCTTTAAACATTTAAATGCCTTAGGTAAATCCTCTACCTTATGGGTGGTGTCAGGGTAGAGTAAGAAAATCCCCACCATTAGGCCATACTCACCAAGAATTTAGCCTCTGAAAATGAGACCTGAAGGGAGTGAGAAATGCTAGCAGCTGGTCCATACTTGTGAGATACCATATCCAGTGACCAGCAACTAAGAGATCGTCCTGTCTTCTTGACACACCTATTGGAGTGAAGCATCCATCACACTGAGCTGGAGCATAAGAGAGAAGGGGGGATGGGGAATTGTGGCTTAAGTCCCATAGAATCTTTCTCTTTTAACAATAGTGTGGTAGATTTTCTTGAATAAATACGTTTTCATTTGCTATATGTCATAGAACAAGTGCCAGGGACTTTAAATAATTGTTTTATTTTATAATTTTCACCAGTTATAGTTGTTGCACTGTGGAAAGAGTCCATGCAGCATCTCGTGCTGCCATCCCAGAGCAGAAAATTCCTTCATATGTGAAGGATAGTGTGGGAGACCCTGGCCCCCAAGTGTCTTGAAGACTGCACACAGTAGTCTTCCTGACCTAGGACATTTAAGATTTGACCTATTCTCCATGTAATATCAGGTGCTAAATGTAATCTATACCCAAAGCTGCCACTTCTCTGAGACTCCCTGAGATACTGTTATCTCTACAATTCTCCCCTCCTCCCTGTTGATTACAATCAACCACTCCCTACATTGCACAACCCCTGCTCCCTGCCTTATGTGCTCATACTCATTGGAATGTCAAGCCCTTATAACCAGCTTATTCAGCCCCCTCAAAGTGCGGAGTATTTCCACATTGTGCTCTGAACATGCCTCCATTCAGAGCAGTTCCTGAATCCATTCAGAGAAGCTCCTGATTTCAGGGCAATGTGGCTCCACTTCCGCACCCTGTCAGTAAGCCCCATAATAAAAGCTCATGTCTCAGAACATGTCTGGTGCTTTCTTTAGTCCTTTGGCTACAAAAGACCTCTTGGGCTGTGACAGATAGTTTTTCTGGATATAATATAAACTTGTTGTTGACAGTCTTTTTCTTTTAGCACTTTACGTTATCCAGTGTGTTCTGAAGTTCATAGTTTCTGATGATGTCAGCTCTTAATTTCAGTGAAAATCAATGGCATGTAATGAATCACTTTTTCCTTTCTGCTTTCAAGATTTTCTCCTTACATTTCTCTTTCAAAATTCTGACTATGATGTTTTTAGTTGTGGATCTCTTTGATTTTATCCTACTTGGAGTTTATTGAGCTTTTGGGATATGCACATTAAAGTTTTTCAACAAATTTTGGATGTTTTCAACCTTTTATTTTCAAATATTTTTTCTCTCCTTCTGGTTCTCTTACTGTGCATCCATTGGTATGCTCAATGGTGTCTCACAAGTCTCTGTGGTTCTTTACATTTTCGTATTTTTTTTTCTTTCTGTTTACTCATACTAGATAATCTTAATGGGTCTACCTTCAAGTGTGAGAACTCTTCCTTTTACCTGTTCATATATGCTGTTGAGTCCCTTTAGTAAGTTTTACATTTTTCTTCTTACACTTTCAACTCCAGAATTTCTATCTGAATCTTTGTTGTAATTTTCATCTCATTATTTATATTCTCTATTGATGAGATATCATTTTCATATTTCATTGAATTTTCTGGACATGTTTCCCTTTATTTCATTGAATCTATTTAAAATAAGTGATTTTAAATTTTTGTCTAAAAAGCCCAAAATCTTGACTTATTCAGGGAAAGTTTCTTTGGGCTTTGTTCCTGAGAATGTACCATGCTTTTTATTACTTTGTGTGTCATAATGTCATTTTTCTTACTGTATTTTGAACATTTAAAAAATATAATGTGTCAGTTATGCAAATCAGATTTTTCCCTTCCTCAGAGTTTTTTTGCCATTGCTGTTTGTTGGTGATTATGGTGGTGTTGCTACTGGTGCTGCTTATTTTTTATTGACTTTTCTGGACTATTTTTGTGAAGTTTATATTCTTTGTCATTCATGGCTTCTGAAGTCTCTGTACAATTATCTTAATGGTAACATGATGAATGGACTGAGATTTCCTTAATTTTCTCAAATCTATAAATCTCCCAGTCTTTGCCAAGTGCTTTATGTGAGTGTGGTGGTGTATGCCAGCAAGGAATTCACAACTCTCCCTTAGAATTCACTTCCTGCTTCCTCAGCGTCTCAAAGTCAGCCAAAGTGAGAGATCAGAGACTTCTCAGAACTTTTGTGGATATATGCAAAGTTTTGCATATTTACATGGCTGTGATACATTCCTAGGAATATATTTGGAGCTTTTCAAACCCTCCTATGGCCACCTAATTCTCCAGTTTTTCTTTTTAAGATTTTACTCAACCTCTCATTAAGCCCAAATAATGTCATTAGCTGAGGCAGCAGCAATGTTCTGCAATTTGCACTGAATTTTTTTTTTTTTTTTTGACAAATGCCCTGGAGCTAAGGCTGCTCTGCACAGAGCAGGCTCTGAGTCAGTTCAAATGAAGACAAGTTTTCAGTGAGCTACCAAACAGGGCAAATGATAAAGATTCTCTGGGGATAGAGTTTTGGGGTAACCACTGATTCTGGAGAGCCCTAGAAGTTCTTGGAGAGATTGTACCTCAACTGAGGGCTGGTGCAGTGAGGGGTCTTAACTCAGTCACAGGAAAAACTTCAAGGATTAGCCAGGGTGTACAGCCAAAAGTTTAATAAGCTTGATGATGCTGGGAGTTCTCAGCCAGATGCTGGAGAGCTGGGGAGCCCTCAGAGAAGTAGAGACCTCGACCAGGGGCTGATGCCATGAAGGTTCCTGACAGCCACAGGAAAAAAAAATCAAGGATTAATCAGTGTGTGCAGCCAAGAAGTTTAATGCAAAAGTGCAGGCTAGAATGGGGGTCCAAAGGAGGAGAAGCACTCTGAGTTCAGGAACCTTGCATTATAAAGAGGGGTCCATCCCCCTCTGATTAGGCTAATAAGGGATTGATGAGCTGTATTTTGCATTGGTTCTTTTCTGGCACTGACCTAAGTGAGGGCTAGATGTGTGAGGGCTAGGTGGGAGCACTCACCCAAAGCAACTTTTTGTCATGGGTCTTAGGGTCACTTCCCCCTCACTCCTTCCCTATCTAAATTGCCTCAGTGCCAAGGTTGCTGGTTTTTATAGCTACATAGTTGCAGCACTGTTGGTTTTTAAGGCTACCATGGAACTGAGGAGAGGGGGATGGGGCTACGACAAGTTAAACACCACAAAACTGCAGATTATAACTAGATTCTGCCTTCAGAAAGAAATAAGTGCTCCTAGGATTGTTTCAAACAATCCAGAAATTCAAAATTTCTGTAGCCCTGAAAAAGTTCTTACTGGTTTTACAGAGGGGAAGATATTTTGTGGGTTTTTTGTTGTCAATCGGAAAGTCCTCCTGGATGTTACAATTTGGTTGAAAGAATTTCATTTGTTTATTGAGGTGGTATTATACTTCTCTTTCATTTAATTAGTTAATATCATGAGTTGCATTGATTTACTATGAATGTTAATCCACTCCTGCATTTTGGAAATAAACTCCACTTTGTTATGATGTGTTATGTTTTATATATTGCTGGATTGGGTTTGCTAAGACTCTGGAATTTTCAACATATATTCATGCAACTATAACCTTACTGTTCTAGTGATTCTTTTCTTTTAATTTCCTTGCTGGGTTTTTAGATTTAGTAATGCTTGTCACATTGAATGAGTTTGGGAAGTGTTCCCTTATCATCCTTTTAATGACTCGAGTATCTGTAATTTTTTATTCCTGATTAGCATAGCTAGAGGGTTTTTTTTGTTTGTTTGTTCTTGTTTTTTTTAATTCATCTTCTAAAAGAATCAACTTTGGTCTCATTGAGTTTGTACTTTTTAAGTTTCAATTACTTCCATGTGGTTCTTCATTCTTTCCTGTCTTCTGCTTATTTTGTCTTTAATTTTCTTTTCCATTTCTGGTTTCTTAAGGTGGATGCTGAAAGAATTAAATTGAGAAATTTCTCCTTTTCTAACATAGATTTTTAGCACAAGCATTTTTTCTTCTATGCATTAATTAGTGACATCTTGTAAACTTGAAACCTTTTTTTTTACATTTTCAACCAGTGCAAAATACTTTCTAATTTTCCTTTTGATTTCTCCTTAAACCCATCAGTAATTTAGAAATCCTTTATTTAGTTTCCAGATATCTGGGGATTTTCCAGAGATCCTTCTGTTATTGATTATATAATGCAATTACTTTATGATCAGAGGCCATAATTTATATAATTCGGAATATTTTACATTCATTGTGATTTATGTCCCTGAAAGTGGTTTATCTTGGTAAATGTTCCACGTATACATGAAAACAATTTGTATTCTCTTTTCCTTCAGTGAATTGTTCTATAAATGTAAATTATGTAAAATTGGTTAAGAATGTTGGCCATGTATTCTATAACCTCTGTGATTTTCCTGTACTATCAACTTTGGCAAGAAAGATATTGAAATCTCCCACTGTAATCACAGGTTTCTCCCTTTATATTTTTACTTTATTTTCTAACTTTGCTATTAGGTGCATAAACATTTAAAATTTTTATGTTATTTCTCTGACTTAACCCTTCTGTAATTGTGAAATTATATTGTCCTGATAATGTGTTTTTCTATGAAGTTCCTTTTGTCTGATATTCATATTGCCACTCTAGCTTACATTCTGCTAGTGTTAGTATGGCATATTTGGCTTCATCCATTTGCTTCTAACTTATTTTTTGTTTATATTTAAATAAGTTATCTTATAGGGAGCATATAAATGCCTTTTAAAAAACAAGCTCTTGGAATGTATTGCCTGTAATGGCAATTAAGACGTGCCATATATATTGGAGTTAAACAACAGGAGGGGAAATGCAGTTTTCCTGGGCTCCTATTCTGTGTTATTTGAAGCCTTCTTTTTTCAAACAATTTAACCTAATATATTAGGTAACTGATTCAAAAGGCAAATTCATTGACCCGATAAAATTATATATAGATGGGACAGCTGGTAGATAGCCAGGAATTGTATGGAATGGACACTTTGGTGGAACCTGAGTTTGGGCATGTGTCATACAACA
>PVKY010015667.1:0-10089 GCA_004027775.1 Bradypus variegatus | reverse complement strand
CATCTCCTCCATTGTGGCCTTCATTCCCATGAGTTCTGCCATTTGTTTTTTTAAGTTTATGAATTCTTCTTTATGGTCATCCAGTGTCTTCTTTATATCCTTCAGCTCTTTTGCTAGATCTTCCTTATCTTCCTTCATTTCACTGAATTTATTTAGTATTAGTTGCCTCAACTCCTGTATCTCATTTGAGCTATTAGTTCCTTTGACTGGTCCATATTTTCATGTTTCCTGGTATGGCTTGTTATCTTAAGTTGTCTAGGCATCTGATTTTCTTGATTTGTTTATTTTGGAGCTTGTTTTCTATCTTTTACCTAGGGGTTTTCTTGTTGGTTAGCTTTGTTCTCTGGCCTCTGTTATTCAATTTAACTTATTCTAGACCTCTAACTTAGGTTCTATTTAGTTAATCAAAATTTTTCCCCTCTTGTTTTTTCTGTTTCTTGCTCTGCTCTATGTAGCCTTTTTGTGAATGGGTCTCGTCAGATATGGTCGACCCTAGTCAGATTTTCCCAGTCTCGTGAGGCCTGGTTCTCATTGGGAGTGTATGGAGTTTTCAATGTTCGCTGCAATCTCAGCTTTTCCTCCAATTCCAAACTTGCATCCGATGTGTGACTGGTTACTGGACACCCCGAAAACTCTGTTTCATGTAATTCTTGGGTAGTTGCCAGCTGCTCTCGGCTCCGTCCCCGGCGGTCCTGGCGGCGGTTGCTCCTCCGTGAGGCTCCAGCGGCGCAGGCGGTGCGGGCGTGGTTGCGGCGGCGACCGCCCGAAAGCCTCGGGGGCGCTCGGGCGGCTAGCGCCCACTCACCTCCGGTGCCACGGGCTCGGGACCCGGTGCAGGCGGCGGTGGCGGCTCCTCCGCGGGGCTCCAGCGGCGTAGGCGGTGCGGGCCTGGTGGCGGCGGCGACCACCTGAAAGCCTCCTCTCTCAGCTTCTTTCTGTCGGTGCTGTTTTTACATTCGCCTCCATCCTCCCGGGGTCAACGCGCTTCCTCCCAGCAGCCCCCACGGTCCACATCCATTAATGCACTTTTACTAATGGCTGTGCTGGGGCGAGGCATTTCCCACGGGATTTGAAGGCCTTGGATGTGGAAACTAGTTACACAAAGTGCCCTCAGAGCAGAAGGCCATGAGCTCCCCAAGGAGCCGGGAACCGACTGACTGTGGGCGGGGCCTCTCAGGTGATGGTCCTTCTGAGCGGGTCGCACCGGACAGTGCGGTTAGGCCCAGCCTTGGCCTGAGCGCAGTTCGAGCAACACGAGGTGTGGGATGCTTCCGGAACAGCTCTAGATAGGTTTTTATAAAGGGGATTTATTTGGTTACAACTTTACAGTCCTAAGGCCATAAAAATGTCCAAACTAAGGCATCAACAAGAGTATACTTTCACTGAAGAAATGGACACTGGCGCCTTCTCTGTCAGCTGGGAAGTCGTGTGGCTGGCATCTGCTGATCCCAGGTTGTGTTTCAGCTCCTTTTCCAGCTCGTGTGTGTTCTTGGTTCTTTCTCCCAGACCTTTCTCTCTAAGCACCTAGGGGTCCTGTCTTAGCATATCCCTGGGCAAACTTGTAGCTAAACGTCCTTCTGTCTGCATCTCCAAGTATCTCTAAGCATCATTGTCAGGAAGTATCCAGGCCTATGTGGCTCTTTTTCAAGGACTCCAGTAAACTTATCAAGACCCAACTTCAGTGGGCAGGGCCAAATCTCCATGGAAACATTTAATCAAGAGATCACACCGTAATCAAAATGTTTAATCAATCTGCTACAACAAGATTGCATTAAAGAATTCGGCTTTTTCTGTGGGACATAATATATCCAATCCAGCACACCGTGGAACTGTACTACGCAGTGAATCCTAAGTTAAACCATGGACTTTAATTAATACTACAATTATAAAAATGTGCTATCATCAATTGTAATAGATGATCCACACTAATGCAAAGTGTTGGTAGTAGGGTGGTGTATGGGAATCCTGCATTTTATGCATGCTTGCTTCTATAAACTTTCAACTTCTCTAATAATGAAAAAATTACTACCACCACCCCCTCCCAAATGCTGCAGGTTCCTTGTGTTGGCAAATCCCCAAAGGAAGCCAGAGTTTCAGGCTAGCTTACCATTCTGCATTCTCTCTTCATTGATTCTGGCCTCTGAGGGTTTCTTTTACTTTCCTGATTGCTAGTATTCTGGGAGTTATGTTATGGAAGGACTTTTAGACTATTTACTCTGCCATATTTGCGAGAAGCTTAGTATGATTTATTTCATTAGTCTCCTATTTTTGTCATTTAATTTATTTCAAAATTTTCACTATTATGAAAAAACAGTGATTACCTATATAAACATCTTTGTGCACTTAAATATTTGCTTAGGACAAGTTTCTTTTTGATGGAATTGCAGGATCAAAATATGCCCATTATTAATGCTTTTTGACTGCTATTATCAAATTGCTTTTCTGTAATAAGCCAATTTATACTTTCACAAACTGTATATGAGTTCCTCTAACAAATCAACAGAAATTATTACTGTTCTTTCCAGACATAACCACTCCAAGGTTTTTTTAATTCCTAAGAGAGTTGACACTTTTATTGGTCTTTTATAAATTGTTTGTGTCCATACATACCCCTTTTCTCATTTTTAGGCTTTTAGTGTCATGAATTTTCATCTCCACTCTGGCTTTCATACCATAGGAACAACATAGATTCCAATAGTCATAAGCAATTGTTTGGCCTTATCTTTTAGAGATACATACAAAATATTTACAGATGAAATGAATTGTCTAGGTTTGCTTTCATAGGAAGATAGAAAGTGGGTAGGTTGTAGATAAAAGGTGATTGAATATGTGTTTCTAATTGTTGAAACTGGTTGATGGATACATGGGAGTTCATTATACTATATTTTTTATTTTGTATGCTTGAAATTTTTCATAATAAAGTGGGTTTTTTTTTTTAAGTTTTAGGGCAGTTGACCAAGAGCTATCAGTTGACATTTTAAGTTTCTACTTTTACCAGCAAGAAACAATAATAAATATTGAATATTGAATGTTTCTATAGAACCAGTGTAACTAAATTTTAACTTTTTAAATTTGTGGCATTTTAATCTTAGCTTATGTCACCTAAATACAGCCTAACACATGCTGACTTGAATAGTCTTGTTTATTTTCAAATAATGTTTTCTTTTTTTTTTTAATTTGTTTTTAAAGAATCCTATAGGAAGAATAAATTTGGCCAATTGTACCAGTCTCACATAGAACCAGCCAACAGAGAATTTTGTGCAACTAAATTTTAACTTTTTAAGTTTGTGGCATTTTAATCTTAGCTTATGTCACCTAAATACAGCCTAACACATGCTGACTTGAATAGTCTTGTTTATTTTCAAATAATGTTTTCTTTTTTTTTTAATTTGTTTTTAAAGAATCATATAGGAAGAATAAATTTGGCCAATTGTACCAGTCGTCACATAGAACCAGCCAACAGAGAATTTTGTGCAACTAAATTTTAACTTTTTAAGTTTGTGGCATTTTAATCTTAGCTTATGTCACCTAAATACAGCCTAACACATGCTGACTTGAATAGTCTTGTTTATTTTCAAATAATGTTTTCTTTTTTTTTTAATTTGTTTTTAAAGAATCCTATAGGAAGAATAAATTTGGCCAATTGTACCAGTCGTCACATAGAACCAGCCAACAGAGAATTTTGTGCAAGACGCAACACTTTTGAATTAATTACTGTCCGACCACAAAGAGAAGATGATCGAGAGACTCTTGTCAGCCAATGCAGAGACACACTTTGTGTCACCAAGTATGTATAGAGCTTTGAATATTTCTGTCAACTAAGTAATTGATTGCCCACTATATTCTTACCATTGTAAAAAAATACCAGAGATGGTCCTTGTTGTTGAAGAGCGTAGTAAGAGAACAACCTATGATGATTAAATAAATGTAGTCAATAAAAGTATAATAGTCACATTATATGTAAGCTAAACATGTTTTCGAATATACTCAAAGAGTAGGCATTTTCTAGACAGTTAGCTAATGAACATTGGGGTGAGATTTCAGGTACAATTGAGAACTTAAGCATAATTTGAAGAGACCTCACACATCTCTTCCTTTCTATTCCAAAAATACTCTCAATTAATCAGATGACTTACAAAAAAATACTCCCATTCTACTCTGCAAATTTCTGATTGGGGATTAAGGATATATATAAAAGAAAATAAAATATTGGGAGTAACCTTTTTTTTTTAACCCTGAACTGTAATAGAATTTGAATGCAAAATCTTGTTCCTGAGTCTGAGGTGGGATTTTTTATTTGGATACCCAAGAGAAGCTCAAAGACCTAATCACAAAGTTGTGATTAAGGACGTAAGTTAGAATTTGACAAAAACTTTCTTAATTAGGCTGTTGATGGATATTCCACTCAGGGAGATGGTTGAAACTGGCTCCATGAAATTCCCATGTGGAAACATTAGAAAGTTACAGCCAAGAGACACTACATGAAATAGAACAAAGTTGCCCAGATACTGCCAATTTGTTTTAAATAGCTAGATAGGGTTCAGGAACCCATTCTTTGGAAATCTCAAAGTCTAGATTCCTTTAAGACTAATTCATTTTAATTCATCCACTCATTTCCTTCTGGGGCCTTCAGGTAATGGTAGTATCAGACAGGACAGGTGAGGCAGAATGGATTTACAGTCATTTAGTTTCTTATCTACCCTGTCCATGGCCACAGACTGTGGCAAACCAACCCAAATGCAGCGCCCAAGAAGTTCGTCACCACAGCAGCCCATTTGAGTCCTTTTAAACATTACTCAGATTTTGTATCATATGACCTTATCTTCTACCTGCTGCATAAACCCTCCTAGATTTCTCTTTAGACCTTCCTGTGTGGCAGAGGTAGCTAGATCACATATTGCTCTGCCTCTTATTACTCATGCAGTACTTCAGCTGCATGTAGTTTTTCTCATTATGATGTTCTAATTTGGGTGGCGGCGGCTTTGCCCAAGAACTGTAGAGGCACGTAGTCTTGGCTGAGTCCTCAACTTTGCTTGGTGACTTAAAACTTATTTCACTTTTTTGGTTGTAAAGATAAAATATTCTGCAGTTTGGCATTCTCCTTTGCCTTATTTTATCTATTTCTCCATAGAGCCTTTTTGACCTATTTTTATCTAAATTTAATGTCTGTCATTTTTACTTCTAATCAGTCTTCCCATCTTTCCCTCCTTTATTTTTTTTAAATTCAACTTTATTGAGATATGTTCACATACCATGCATCATACAAAGCATACATTCAGTTGTTCACAGTGCCATTATGTAGTTGTGCGTTCATCACCAAAATTAATTTTTGAACATTTTCATTACCACACACAAAAAATAATAAGAATAAAAATTAAAGTGAAAGAGAACGATTAAAGTAAAAAGGAACACTGGGTGCCTTTTTTCTTGCCCCCATTTTTCTACTCTTCCATCCAAACACTGGACAAAGGAGAGTGTGGTCCACATGGCTTTCCTAATCACATTGTCACCCCTCATAAGCTACATTTTTATACAATCGTCTTCAAGATTCTAGCATTCTGGGTTGTAGTTTGATGGTTTCAAGTATTTACTTCTAGCTATTTCAATTCATTAGAACCTAAAAAGGATTGTCTATATTGTGCATAAGAGTGCCCATCAGAGTGACCTCTTGGCTCCTTTTGGAATCTCTCTGCCACTGAAGCATATTTCATTTTCTTTCACATCCCCCTTTTGGTCAAGAAGACATTCTCCATCCCATGATGCCGGGTCTAGATTCCTCCCTGGGAGTTGTATTCCATGTTGCCAGGGAGATTCACTCCCCTGGGTGTCAGATCCCACATAGAGGGGAGGGCAATGATTTCACCTGCCAAGTTGGCTTAGCTAGAGAGAGAGGGCCACATCTGAGCAACAAAGAGGTATTCAGGAGGAGAACACAACATATCAAAACCTATAGGAGGCAGCAAAAGTGATACTGAGGGGGAAATTTATAGCACCTGAAGAAGCTAGAAAGTGAACAGCAAGCCAATCCTAAACCAAGTAGAAGAAAAGAAATAACAAGGATTAAAGCAGAAATAGATGACAGAGAGAACAAAAAAACTATCGAGAGAATAAATAACTCCCTGCTTTAAGAAAGAGTTCTCTTCTGATCAGTACTACTTCAAAATATTAGACTACACATTTGAACTAGAAACACATTGTCACACAAGGAGATATTTATTATATTGTGGGAATTTGAAGTCAACAGCCCTATTGACTTACCACATGTAATCTTGGTTGTGTAATGCCAAAAGGGAAAAATAAACTCCAAAGAGTGACATTAAAGATTAATGAGCTAATGAGTATAAAGCTCGTAGCATAGTATCTAGCACATGGAATGAGTCAACGAATGGTCACTATTATTAGAGTGAGTGTTGTATTCTCCTTATCTCTCTGTTGATCCATTG
Source organism: Bradypus variegatus (assembly GCA_004027775.1). NCBI lineage: Eukaryota > Metazoa > Chordata > Mammalia > Pilosa > Bradypodidae > Bradypus > Bradypus variegatus. The sequence continues at coordinate 3,646 of PVKY010015667.1, read as the reverse complement.
ACTAACAGGAGATGATAAATTCACTTGCATAATCATGCTTGCACTGTTTCTGGAACCACTAGGGAGAAATTTTAAAGATGTAGAAAGAGTACAATGTAAAAACCTAACAGCTAGCCCTTCTTTAGAAGACTGGCCTGGCTTGTTGTGATTTAGGGAATTTTCCTCTCTCCCTCCCACTCCTATCTGCCCCATCAGCTAGTTTCAACTTGTAGGTAAATATAGATGCAAAGAAAAAATTCTTGACATGATTGGGAAAGTCAAGATAGACAAAAGTGATGGGAGACAAGATAATATTAACTGTAAAGGAAACAGTTGCAGCCCATGGAGAGCCTGAGTTTGAAGCATATTAGGAGCTCCCAGATTCGGGCCAGTGATGCTCTTGCTAGGAAGTGGTCCATGCTCATCGGGTATTGCATGCCATCAAATTGCCCAAGCCAGACCACCTGTACAAAACAGTTAGCATCCTTGGTGTGGAAACTATCCTTTACCAAATGTAATGAGTGTGAGTTATGATTCAGCTAACCAGTGAGGAAAATTTTATACATATAGAAGTGCCTCACTGTGGCTTTGATTGTGTTCATTAAAAGATGATAAAGAGTGGCTCATTTTACTGGTTTGTTTAGGCTGAATTTTTCTTTTCAAGAGGAATACATGGAGGCATGGAATGGGGGTAAAGAATCCTTACCTTTTGTTCCCCTCCTTTAGGAACTGGCTGTCTGCAGATACTAAAGAAGAACGTGATCTCTGGATGCAAAAACTCAATCAAATTCTTGTTGATATTCGCCTCTGGCAACCTGATGCTTGCTACAAACCTATTGGAAAGCCTTAAACAACGGCATTACATATAGAGAGTTTTTGAGCTATGTCATAAAGGAATCTTAAGGAAACAGTTATGAGCATGAGGTTCGCTGATTGCAATTTTTGCTTTAAGTACTAAAGGGTATGTGCCAATATTCACTACATATTATGCAGTATTTATATCTTGTATATAAAACTTTGTGATTTATTTTCTGTCATTCATAAATGACTAGAAATAAATACATTATTGCACATTTTGCTTAATCTTAATTTAAAAACCTATTTTCCTGAACATAAAATTATTCAATTATTCATGGCAAATTTCTTTTTTTAAGCAAGAAATTTTGAGTTGTATTCTTGGAGCTATAGCTCCTGAAGTAGAATGGTTTCCCAAGGGTTGGAGATAGAAACCTCAGACTTTTGTGATGACTTCTCTAGCTTCAGTAATTTTTTCTAAATGTTGTCATCATTTATTGATCACGATATATCTAGTTTTAAAAGCTTGCGACTGCCTTCAAAAAAGAGATATAGGAGATATTGTGTGAGATTTGGGGTTAAATATTTTATATAGAGGAGTTAATAAATAACGATATGGTTTACATTTATTCAGTTACTATATGTGCAGTGTGGTGCACATTTTCATAGAATTCAGGCTTTTGTAAACAGCTATTTTCACTACATAGCTCATAAACTCAAAACTATTTGGCATGTTAGTTCTTTCTGCTTCTGTAATAAGAACAAATGTAAATGGAAGAATCTTTATATAAAAAAGTAAACTTTTGCCAAGCTGCTATGGACTAATACTCTACTTGCCAAAGTTCTTTTCTTTTTTCTTCATCTCCGTATTCAGCAGTGTCTAGAAACCCATTTTGAAATCATTTGAAAACGATTAAGTCATCTGTTGCTTTTAAAAGCCCAATTCCTTTTTTTTCCTTATAAAATATTATAAAGCATGGTCTCCAGTTTTAAATACACTTTGAATTTCTTCTCTGAATTTTTAAAGTTATTGATGATCTCATTTATAAACACTAAATTCTTTTAGCTCCTGTCATTTTTTATTCATTCAAATGTGTTTTTCTTATGTGTATTATAAAAATGTTTTATGTCATCTTACCCAAATAAATATTTGTAAATGCCTTAAGGAATCAGTTATTTAAAGGAATGCTATTTAAATGCTCAATGTGACTGTTTTGCAACCCTTGGCTATGGTCTTCTTGGGGGAGCTTACTGACTGCATTTCATTCATCTTTTTGTCTCTAGCCCAGTGCTCAGTTTATTTCATGTTTTTGGGGTTGCTTTTGAATGAGCAGGTGAATGAAGTAGCAATTTCTGAGGCATTTCAACAGAATATAGTAATTGGATACGTATATGAGGAGGTGGAGGATGATTCCAAAGTGCTTAGTCAGAGACTGTGTGGACAAGTGACATCACCGGCCAAAGCAGGGAATAGATTTGATAGGATTGAATAGAGGTTACCTTTTATTTATCTGTAGACTTGTGTTTATTTTTGACTAGGCATTACATGTCAAGGTACAAAATTTAAAAGGTACAACAAAGTCAAAGTGAAAAGTAAGTCTTCTCCCCTTGTCCCTCAGCCTCTTATTTCCTACCCAAGAGATAACCTCCTTCATCAATTTTTGTGTGCCCTCCCAATGAGATTCTATGCATATACAAACATAGCTATATTTATATTCTTTTGTTCATACAAAAATATCCCATATATACTATTTATGATAAGTTAAAAAAAATGGTAGCACAGTGTCCCTTAGAGATCACTCCTCAGTGTATATAGTGTATATAAAGTTGTTTTATAAGAATTTAGTTTAAAGATGATTGTGCGCTCATTAGGGGGCATATACTTGGATGATCTGAGAGCAGAGACGTGAATGGACATTTGTACACTGGTATTTATGGAGACAATATGTATGATTTGCAATGGTGGAGGTGGCCTAAGGGTACATCAACTGAGGAACAGAATGGAGAACTGTTGTGTGTGCATTCAATGAAATACTGAGCGACTGTGAGAAGGAGAGAAGCTGTGAGACACACAACGAGGTGAATGGATCCTGTAGACAACATTCTGAGTGAACTATGCCAGACACAAAGGCAAACACTATAAATGCCTCACCAGTATGGAGTACCTGCAATGTGTCAACTCAGGACTGAAACTTAGAGCACAGCTTATCAGGGGAACACTTATTGTAATGGTCCCTAGATTGTAAGCTCTTACAGCAGTCACATCTATTCCTGAATGGTAATGGCTACCTCCAGATTCCGAGATGTTGATCCCTTTGTGTATAACCTGATCGATCCCTGGAACTTTGGGTATCTGTGTTACCCCTGAAACTCAGAGCTGGAACTTCACAGATATGATTGTCAGTATTAGCACATATAGCAACTGTGCAAACTGAAAAAGATTCCGGACTTCAACTAGAGATATGAATGAAGCAGATGTGGTTAGGACTAGGGCAAATTGGGCCAAAAAGTAAAGGACAATACTCTGCATTTTAAAACTTCAAATTCCATGTGAGACCAAGGGAAGAGATGTTTAGTTGGTGTCAGATCTGTATTTCCTAAACAATTTAACTTGTACGGTTGGTTCAATACCATAATTACATGGTAATTAATTAAGGCACATTAAAGAAAAGGTAAACTGAAATTTGGAGGGGCCAATTCAGTGAAATGGTTCAGATAAAAAATTAGGTTACCATAAAAGCCATAGAGGAAAAGAATGACATGATTGTATAAAAAATTCCTCCATGATAAAATGTCGATAAACAAAGTTAAAACAACAGACTGGGAGAAAATATTCACATTATATTTAACAAAAAGATTAATAGGCAAAATC
>PVKY010015666.1:0-10066 GCA_004027775.1 Bradypus variegatus | reverse complement strand
AGTGCATGCGGCTGTGGGGGTGCACAGCTGTGGGGGTGCCAGCATCTGGGGGGTGCACAGCTGAGAGGGTGTGCGCGGCTGTGGGGGTGCACAGCTGAGGGGGTGCGTGTTGGTTCTGGCTGGCGGCTGCCTGTGCTCCTTCCCTCTTTGTGTCCTGGCTGGAGCTGTACCCTGGCCCTGTGGGGACTTTGGTGTCTTGTGGCACATGTGAAGGGGATGTGGAAACACCTGTTTTGGATGGAGGAGGGTCTGCGGGCTTGACATGTGTAACACCTCATTTGTTGACTGTAATGTTGCCTTTATTTTTTTTCCCTTGTTGACTATAGTGATTCTCATGGGACCAGTGTTTTTAAACTTTTAATACCGTCAAGTTTTAAAGCCGGCTAAAGGGAATCCCCCCCCAAGTGTGCTTTTGTGTTTGAGGGTGAGCTGGCCTTGGCGCCGTGTCTCTTCGGGGTAGCTGTTTGGTTGTTTTGTGGAGACTGGGCTGAGCTGCCTGTTGCTTGCGGGAACACCGTCCTCCGTAGCTCTGCAGAATGTGACCGAGGTCCTGCAGCAAAGGGACCAAGAACTCTGTGCCCCTCCACCCCTGGAAAGTGCCTTGGCTCTGGAGTCCCGTTGGCAGCTGGCTCAGGCGTGGGGAGGGTGGCCTCTGCCAGGGTGGTGGGGGGCTGGAGGGCTGGGCTGGGTGTCCTTGCCGTGCCCACTGGTTCCCCAGGTCCTGTTGAGGGAGCTAGTCTCTTCCCTCCTTCTCCAGAATAGATTTCTTAATCGTGTGGAATCCACTGGGGGAAGGGGTTTGCGGTTTGCTTAGTTTAAAGAAGGGCTGGTGGTGGTGGTGGGAGGGATGAAGCGTGACCTCCCTTGAGTGCGGGACCACGGTGTATTTTCCGTCTGTGTTATCCTCATTGCCTTTGAGGCCCCCCCCCCCGGTTTTTCTTTTGTGTGGGGGTTATGCAGATAGAGCTGAGTGCTGGTGTGGAGAGAAGTGGATGGAAGAGTGTTCACATCCCTCAGGGCCACGTGATTGGTGCCAGGAAGGGAGGGGAGTGGGAGTGTGGGGGGCCTTGTCTGCTGGTCCCGAGCCTGGGCTCTGCGGACCTGCCGCAGGCCCTCCCACCTCCCCGGCAGGGCTCTGCCAACACTTTCCCGAGGAGGGCAAGTGCTCGGCAGCCTGGGACATTTGCTTCGGCCGCAGGAGCTGCCAGGCCCTCGCTAGCAGGGTGGCTCAGCCTCCTCCCTCCACACATCTGTCCAGCCCTCGCCCTGACTCGGTGCAGGGCCGGTGCTCCCTCCGGGCACTGAGGTCTGCTACCTGGCACGGTACTTTGTCTTAGGAATGGGACATCGGGTAAAGAAAGGAAGTGAGAACAGAGGGTTCTTTGGAAATAAGGAAGTGAGAACGGTGGGTTCTTTGGAAATTAAGCAACACTTTTCTTTTACAGCTTTTGACATTGTTGACATTTTGCCAGGTGGATGGCTTGTGGATTGGGAAAGTGAGTGCTGGGGCCGGCTGTCCACCTTGGGCGGGGTCAGCACATGCAGAGGACAGTGGGCGTTATCTGCCTGGAGGGAGTTGGGACAGAGACGGCACCGGCCCTGCACATTCTCACAGGGAGGACTTGGTGTCCACTCTGACCACCTGGTCTGGATCAGGGACTGCCGCGTGGGAGCTGAGCACGGCCTCGGCTTCCTCACTTTCCCCCGTTCCTTCTTCCACCCCCTTCTAGTTTTCCCCCCCAGTCTGCTCATCTCCATCCCTTCAGGGCTGACTGCTGTTTTCTTTTTTTGTGACCTGATGTAATGCTGATTGTTTTCAGACACGCCCTTGCCTCTCATAGGTCTCACCTGGTCCTGCATTCCTGCTGCCTCCTTGAGTGACAGGCATGTCTCAGATGAGGCCACCTCAGCGGAGCTGGCGGAGCGTCCTGGGTTTTTGGGTCTGTCTGCTCAAGTGAGCAGCTTGGAAACCTCCTTAAAGAACCCCGTGGTCCACCTTTGCCCGATGCTGCCTGTAAGCTCCTGGCCAGGCCTCCCAGTGCTTTCCTTGAATGCACCCCCTTGATCTCTGGGAGCACCAGAGGCCAGGACGGTGGCTGCCTTCCTGCTGAGATGCTGGGAAGGGGAGGGGGCGGCTGCGAGAGCAGGGGGCCGTGTGAGCCCCAGATTTGCTGGCGGGCGCCCCATGCCTGTGTGTGCTGAGCACCCGGCTGCCAGCGTGAGGAAGGGCAGCATGCCAGTTCGCCTGGACCCAGAGGGTGTCCTGGGCTCTCGGGGTTTGTCCACAGAACCCCTCTGCCTTGGTGGCAATTATGCAGGGATTTCAACTCAGAGGTACCTCTTGGAGGTTTTCTTGTTCATAGAACTAAGCCTTGTGCTATTTTGTTTTTGTTTTTTTAACAATTAAGAAACAACACGAAAGTCATAACTAGATTCGGACCTGACAGCCAGGTTCACTGGCACACCCCCGTCCGTGAGGAGCTGGGAGAAGCAGGGCCCGGAGGACAAAGGCTTTGGGCCAGGTGGGGTGGGGTTAGGCTCTGGGGGCCCTGGGAATCTGCAGGAGACAGAGGGGAAAGCCCTCGCCTAAAGAGGGACCCTGTAAACACTGGCCTTGCCAATGTGCACTGCAGAGCACTTTACTTTCTCCCTAGTGTCAGGGTCGTGAGAATTACCTGGGGGCACAGGTTCCGGGGAAAACCTGCCGTGAGGCTCAAGCAGAAGCCACCACAGAGAAGCTGGAAGGAGGAGCCCCACCCTCCCCTTTGCTCTCTGGGTCCCACAGCCGGTCAGCTTGGAGGGTGGACGCACCTTTGAGGGAGTGGTTGTCGAGGCCGGTGCCTCGTGGGTGGTGCGCAAAGAGGACAAACACGAGGTGCCTCTTTCTGGGAGTCTGAGTTCAGTTTTATTGACATTGGTGCTGCAGAGACCCCCCCCCTTGTGTGGAAGGAGCCCCAGTGGGGAGCCAGCATGGGCTTCTCTGGGGCCCCTCGGGGCGTGGTGTCCTTTGCCCCTCTGAGCAGCTCTCTGAGGTGGTTGTGGGCAGCTGGTGGCCACAGGTCCCAGGCTGGCCTCTTCTCCCCTCCTGGCCACTCGCCCTCAGCCGTCTGGGCCACCCTGGCTCGTCTCAGGCCCAGGACGGATGCCACCTCTGGGGTCCTCTCTGGGGTGATCTGGGTGCACAGGGTGGGTCGGCAGACCCAGGCCAGTGCCCCGAGGAGCTGTGTCCACCCGAGGAGTGCTGGTCAGTTGTTGGTGTTCCTGGGGACAGTGTTTCCAGTCTCTTCACCCCTCGCTCCAGACCCTTGTTTTCTTAAGGACACTAGAATAGCGATAACATTTTGTGGCTACGAACCCTTTAATAGCACAAGAAAGTTGGACATGGGAGCTGTTGTATAGGTTTCTGCCTTGTGTTTTCAGTAAAGGCACTTTTTTCCTTGCTGTTCACTGCCAAAAAAATTGGCTTTCTTCCCATATTTCCATTTTCTGTAGTTAGGCAATCATTGTTCTCAGAGGTGTTTAGTTATGATTTAGGGTTTTGGCAGGGTGGAGAGACCAAAATGGGGTGCCTCGGTGGGGAGCCCCCCGCCATGGCTCTTAGGGGCTTTTCCTTTTAAACAGACTTGCTTCCTGGTGGGTGCTCCACAAGCGGCTTGTGCGGCTTCTGCACAGTCTGTTGTAGCTTGGGGTTCTGCCCGGGTGCTCTCCAGCGCTCCCTCTCTCGTGCTCCTTTGCCCTGTGCTGACGCTCTGATCTTGCCGCCCGAGCCCTGCAATGCAGAGACCACCTGGGGAGACTGCTCTTTTTAGGCATCAGTCATTGCTTGTGCTGCTTTTGCGTCTGTGAAGGCGCTTTCCACGATCTCCTGGGTGGCCCCCACCGAGGCCTGAGTACTGAGCTCTGCTGCCCCCGCTGCTCCGTGACCTTCACTGGCCGGTGTTCCCCATGGTCCTTCAGGCATGAGAGTGCACGCGGGGACGGGGGTGTCTGTGACTGGTTTAAGTGCGTGTACCAGATACTTCAAATGGGTGTTCCTAAAGCAGGAGTCAGTGACCATGTCACACCCGGGGAGTTTGGGGCCCACTTGAAGTGTTTGATCCCACATGTCCCTCCCAGATCAGGAATGGTGGTTGCTGGGCCCTGCTGGGCAGAGCCTGGCTGGACATGGTCCAGACACGGAGGGCAGGCTCCCGTGGGGGGCCCATCCTCAGGCCTCCTCCACCCTGCACAGGCGGGATGCTCTCTGGAGGCCCCCATTGCAATCTCAGCAGATGTGCGGAAGGACGCAGCACAGGTGCCTTCTTGGTTCTTGGGGGGGGGGTTGGATGGAGGCTGTGGAGTCAGGGCAGAAACAGGATCTGGAGCTGGTAGGGCTGGGACCCGAGGGAATGAGCCCCCTCTGTGCCCACCTGCCTGGGACTCTGCCCAGACCCCCAGCGATGCTTGGTTCCAGGAATCGCGTCACATTTGCTGAGGGGGGTCCACGGTTGAAGAAAGTGGACACTCCAGGACAGTCCTCGTTGGTTCTACAAAGAGCCGGTGGCAGCCTGCACGGTGAGCTCAGGGAACTTTCCTTTGTTCTAAGAGGCTGATTCAGTGTCTTACGGGAAAATGAGCATTTTCCCATTATTGAGATAATGCATACACATCGAAGAAAGCTTAAGTAACATTAAGTAAAAGGAACAAACTAAAAATTACATGTAATGTCACACAAATACAAACATCCAAATTAAAAATTTTGAATTTTGCAAAGTAGGGATCACATGGTATGTAAAGTTTCTTGTTCTGTGTTTGAAAACATTAGTTTTCTAAGACAGTCTTTAAAACATGATTTTTTGTGTCCACACTATCTAGGGATAAATTTATAATGAAAGTGATGTTTTAATCATTTATATATGTGTGCTCCTGTTTTCCCATCTGTGTTGGCAGCTGCCGTGCAGGGCAGCAGGGTGTGGGTGCGGGGTGGGGGCGGAAGCAGGGCTCCCCGATCGAAGGGAGCCGTGGGCTGTGCCCTGCGTGCTGCCACTTCCGGCTGCAGGCACCGTCGCTGCCCTGCGGCCCTAGCAGCCTCCCCAGCCAAGTCTGGTCTTGCCATGCATTTTGTCTTTTCTGGCAGGCAGGCACTTTTAATTGTCTTTCTTGACAGAGAAGTACAAGATAAAGCAAGGAGCCAGTCCCTGTGTTCCGCTCTGACCTTGCTGTGACCCGTCCTGCAGAGGGTGCTTATCCTCGATGGACCCCTGCTGTCCCCCATCCTCATGGAGTAGGGGCTGGGGAGACCAGGGCAGCCTGCGCTCCACGGCACTGCCCCTGCTCTCGGGAGCCGCTCCCCACGAGCATCGAGTGCTGCTGAGGGCGGCCGGAGGCGAAGGTGGGTTGGAGGGCTGGGAGCTCGCGTGTGTTCTCGAGGGTGTCCAGTGCACACGCCAGCCCAGAGACCCCGAGGCCATGCCGGGGGCCTGCGCGGGGCGGATCCTGTGGCTGCTGAGTTGCCGGTGGAATCACTCCTAACCTGGCTTTAGGGCTTTAGCAGCGCACTGGGGCCTTTAGCTCTTTCATCATCAACGGATTCTCCAAGCCCAGTTCAGCTCTAAGCGTCACCCAGCAGGCCTGGTGCCTCTGGCCCTTTCCAGGGACTTTTGACCAGGTACTGCTGCACGGAGCCCCCCGTTGTGCTCCAGTGCCATGTGCAGACCTCCTGTGGACAGGGTTTATGTGGGGGCCGCGTCGTCAGTGCCTTCAGAGGTGGGGGCCAGGCTGGCTTCCCTCTGCACTCTGGGGTCTCTCTGGGCCCCCTTTCCTTCTCCGTAAAATTGTGCTGGGCCCTGGTCTCCAGAAGGATGTGAGAGGCTCACGTGGGAGAAAAGGACCTGCCTCTGCGTCCTGTGGCCACAGGGTGTGCTCTGCTGCCACCCCAGCCCCAGTCCGTGGTGGTGCTGCATGGCCGGAGGCCACCCCTCTCCCTCAGTAAGGCCCAGTGCGTTGCTGGACTCCTGGCCCCAGGGGGACACTCAGGAAGCAGGCAGCCCTTGGCAGAAATGCTCATGTTTTGCATAGATGCCCCTTTTCTCGTTTCTCATCTGGTGGAGAGCGGGTACAGTGGAATCGAGAAATCCAAAATGCGATCTGGAGCGTCTTGTCACGAGGGAGGCCTTGTGGAGGTTGGTGAGGGACCTGGGGCTGCGCCCGTCACCCCTGGCCACCATCCTCTTGCGGTTTGGTTGTAGGACCTCTTCATGCTGTCTTGGAAACCAGGAAACTGATTTTATAGGTATGTTTATCAGTATTTACCAGGATAGAAATTAAGCCTGAGAAATTTAAAAAATGACTTAGAAATTCCACTCACAAAGAGGAATAATAACCCAATACCTCTTACTATAAATAATATCTTTTTATGAAAAATAGCTGTATTTTCCAAAACAAAAGGCTAATGATGAGTGCCATTGTTTTACAATTTTACAAATCTCCTTATAATGTCTGGCTTCATAAAAGACAGCTGGACTTTCACATCTGCTCCTGCAGTAAGCCTGTTGGCATCTGTTGAAGTACGTGAAGGAAATTTGGCCTCACGTAAAAATGTCAGGAAAGTCTTAATTTTTTTTTAATATTTCTTACTAGACAAGTTGTAGATTTATGGAAAAATCATGCTGAAAGTTCCCGTATCCACGCCCCCCCTCACTGTTTTCCCTATTAACACTTTGCATTAGTGTGGTACCTTTGTTACAATTGATGAAATTTTATTCTAATTGTACTATTCACTGTTGTCTGTGGTTTACATTGTTAATTTATTCTAATAACATATACAACTTAAATTTCTCCTTTTAGCCACATTCAAATATATAATTCTTTGCTGTTATTTGCATTCACAGTGTTGTGCCCCTGTCACCACCATCCTCTACCAAAGCCTTTCTGTCACCCCTAACAGAAACTCCATTGCTGATTAAATGTTAACTCCCCACTGCCCACCCCCACCCCAGCCCCCAGTAACCTATATTCTAGTTTTTGAGTCTGTAAATAGCTTAGTCTAATAATTTCATGTCAGTGAGCCCACACAGTACTTGTCCTTTTGTGTCTCGCTTACTTCACACCATGTGATGTGTTCAGAGTTCACTGATGCTGTAGCATTCACCAAAACTTCGTTCCTTTTTATAGCTGAGAAATATGCCATGGTGTGTGTGTGTGTGTGTATATATATACATATAATATATATATACACATATATATATATACCCTGCCACTTTGCTGAATTAGTCTGCTCTCAGAGTTCTCTTGTGGGTTTTTCAGGATTTTCTGTGTCTAGGATCATGCCATCTGTAAATAGGAAATTTTGTTTCTTCCTTTCCAATTTGAATGCCTTTTTTTCCTTTTTCTTGCCTAATTGCTCTGTCAGGAACTCCCAATACTGTGTTGAATAGCAGTGGTGGCAGCACGCTCTACCTGTTCTTGACCTTAGGGGGAAACTTTCAGTCCCTCACCACTGAGTGTGACGTTAGCTGTGGGCTTTTCATGTACGCCCTTTATCATGCATTCATTTTTAGTTTTGTAAGTATTTTTATCAAGAAGTGGTTCTGGATTTTGTCAAATGCCTTTTCTGAGTCAGTTGAGATGGCCATGTGGTTCTCCCTTCATTCTGTCATCATTAATTGATGACTATCTTGTTGAACCACCCGTGCATACCTGGACGGTATACTCCACACTCCTTGATCATGGAGTATGATTCATTTAATGTTGGATTTGGTTTTAATAGCTTTTTGACAGATATGGTTTTGGATGTTTTTCTTTGATACCACACCAAAACCTGACAAGCATTAGTGTCTTAATGATTAGTAGCATGTGAGTCTCTAATCAGAACACAGAACTTTTCCTTCCTTGTTACATCCGAATCCATTACTCTTCTGTAAGTTTGCAACATTATGTATTGGTCATTTGGGTCATACTGGTTGGTTGAGTAATGTAGATATTTCAAATGTCTACCCTTTTCTTCCTGCTGTCTGTGATGGTGGGTTTATGTGTCGGCTTGGCTGGGCAGTGTGCCCCAGGTGTCTGGTCATGCAAACAGTGCCTGTTGCTGCGAGGACATGTCGTGGACTTAAATCATGGGTCAATTGATTGCATCTATGCAGACGACATCTAGTCAGCTAAGGGAAGGCTTTAAAAGGAGAAGTGATGACTTCAGCAGTCAGGAGAATGAACTCTCGTCTCTACTTCAGCCAGCCAGCTTTTCCTGGAGAATTCACTGAAAAACCTTCACCAGAGTTGCCAGCTTGCAGCCTGCCCTACAGATTTTTGGACTCCTGCATCTCCATATTTGCGCAGACATGTTTATAAAATCTCATATTTACAACATCTCCTGTTGGTTCTGCTTCCCTAGAGAACCCTTCCTTGCTCTGTCTCAGAAAGTCTCTTATGTTTATATTATCACTAAGCCGCCAGGAAGGTCTTTATGTAAGTCAGAAGCTATCTGGCTCATGATGGGGGAGTTTTTCAAATTTCTGGTTGACTGTAAGCTTGAATTTTATCATTGACAGCGAAAATGGTTAGTTGTTTTCCTCTAAGTGGTAGAGTCATTTAGTGCCATTTCTAAGTGTGAATGCACTTCCTTGTAAGACAGTGTTCCGCGAGAAAGGTGCAGGCTGTGCACGTGCTGCACATCTTATCACGTGGGTGTTGAGCAGAGGGCTGGAAGCCAGGGCTCAGTGGGGGGGTGACGCCATCCCTGCCTCGCTGGAGGCTCTTGCACCATTAGTGTGAATGCCAGCAGCCACACAGGCAGCTAACATCCCTGCACTGGTACGAAAACAGCTTTGAACCTGCAGCCCCCTGGAAAGGAGGCCCCCGGGGCCCCAAGGCAGTGTAGCCGAATGAGTTAATTGAGCCTGAAGGCAGATCAGTGACCTGTAAAAAGCATCTCCCCTTTGCGCCCCTGTGTGCAGTTCCACAGGCCCAGGACCTGTGGGGACCCCCACCCTGGCCTGTGGGGAAAAGTAAAACTCCACCCCCTTGAGAGAGGTGCGTGTGCGACGCGCCTGGGTGGCTGGTGTGGCAAGCTCAGCTCCTCCTGTCCCGTTCCTCTTCTGTTGTGCCCCAGCAGCAGTGGCCTGGGCACCCCAGGGCGGGGTGGGGGGGACTCACACGGACCTTGCTCCCAGGATTATAGAGATGGAAAACATCCAGTCCCTTCCTCTGCCAACACACTGCCATTCCCTGGCACTCGTCCAGCTTATTTTGCTTGTGTAATTCTTCCTGTTAAGTTTTTGCAAAATTGACCAATAATCTCACCTTTTAGACCAGGATTTTCTTGGATTTTTTCCACATTGTTCCCTACCCTGCCTCACTTTAATCTGTCTTGTAAGCCATCCTGGTCACTTGGTTTAATAATTTGCCTTTTTTCCCTCAAATTTTGTGGAATTTTTAAGATGATCTGGGTTGTATTGAATTAAAATACACTGTTCAATGCACAGCTGCATTTGCTTGTTTGGGAACTTTTTTAGTTAAGGAGTTTTTTGTATACATCCCACCCTTTTAAAAAAATTGGAGGAGTTGTGAGTTCAGAAAACAATCATGCATAAACTACAGGATTCCTATATACCACCTTATTATTAACACCCAGTTTTAAGTAGTGAAAAAAATCGTGTCAGTCACTAAACCTCGAGGTTTATCACAGAGGTGGAGTCATTCTGCCTCTGTTGGAAAAAAACTCTCTAGACCTGCTCTCAGTCTCTTAAAGTCTCGTTTCACTTCTTTTTGCAAGCATTTATGAAATTATTTTGGATGATCTAATAGCTCCTAAATGAAGTTCTCTATAATGTAAAACATGACTCCCATATATGACTTTTTCAGGTTTTATTGAGCTGAGGAGGAGAGAATACTTTTGAATTTCTGTAAGAGGTGTTTTTGTGTTTAGAGGAGTGTGTTCGTTGTTGAGAGGGCTGTGATCGATTTGAAGATGTGAGGCCCCTTCCAGGTGGTGTGTAAGCACAGCTCAGGGTTGCAGCCCTGATCCTCCCTGTGCACACCTGCCCCTCCCCTGTGCCCACCTGCCCTCCCCTGTGCACACCTGCCCTTC
>PVKY010015665.1:0-10090 GCA_004027775.1 Bradypus variegatus | reverse complement strand
GCTACTAGCCATCTGGGAAGGGCCATCCCCTGCCTCCTGCCCATGTGTGCCAGGCAGATGACTGTGCCCACATTCTCACTCAGGGCCACATGGTGCCAAGACTTCGCTGGTGCCCGCATCCCAGCTCCCATGGAAACCTGGGGTTTGGTTCTGAGCCTGGAGACAAATGAGGTGGCTGTCTGCACCGGGCTCCCAAATGGGTTCACTTTCATGTTCAGTGTTCTCTCTGCTATTACAGAGGCTCAGCTACACAAAGCAAAAGCAAAAGCAAAAAAGCCAAACCAAGAAATAGACGAAGCGAAAAGAAGCCAAGAGGAGGTGATTACATAACCCGAGCAGCCAGGCTGTCTGCAAGCCATATGACTTATTTAGCTGTCTGTCTTTTCAGCATGTCAGACTCCATCCTTTCCAGCTGGCTCTCTGCTTCGGTGATTACATTAACACTCAGTAATTATAGGAAATAGACACCTCTTGAGTTGCCAGTATTCCCAAGTGGCGGGATGGGGGCTATTCAATACCAGGACCCCCAGTAGCTGGCCCACACCCTGGGGCTGGGTCCTGCCCAAGGTTTTGACAGTCTGTGGCAAAATGAGACAAAAAAATAAGGGCAGAAGAGTAGTGAGTTTTCCAAGGAAGCTAAATGTATTCATTTTAAAGGATGGTGGTTGATCTTGCGCTGATGTCCTGGTGTTAAAATGTCCTTTGTAAAATCCAAAATGATGGAGATTATAATGGCTGGTTGCTTCTGTCATTTTGACATAACACCAAGTTGACCCCTAATATTGATCTCCAAACTGGGGACAAATTCCTGATCTAGGAAAGCCTAGAGTCTGAGAAACACTGCTTTATACATAAAGGAATAACATACTCAATAACATAAAATATAAAGAATAAAAGAATTCTCTTTTCTTTTTCAATCCCTCATGCATAACATTTTTAGCCTTGACTGCTTCTCTTTACACAACAGCTAACAACTGCTTAGAGATTCCTGGCTATGCCTCCATCTTCTGCTCTCCCTGACCCAATCCTCAGAAGCCTCCCTGCCTGTTGGCCCAGTCTTATCTTGAGTCCTAAGCCAATCTCAATGGAGATGGGAGTTTAAAAATAATTATAACTGCAGCCACCCTTTGCTGCCTCCTTACTAGGTACCCATCACTTGAGGTACTTTACTGATCTCCACAACAACACTGGGAGGTGGGTACTATTATTATTAGCACCATCCCTAATAATAATTTTAGGCTCAGAGAGGTCAGTTCACTTACCCAGAGCCACATAGCTTTGAGTGGCAGAACCAGGAAGTGAACCCAGACAGCTGGAATACCTGCGTTAATTATACTGCCTCCCACATGGCAAAGCTTGGCAGGGAAGAAAGGCACACTGGGATTCATGTCCCCGCTTGACCATCTAATAGGCTGGTTTTTATCCTCTCTGATCCTCTGCTCTACCACCTGAAAAATGGTGCTGAGAATTGGGTGGTTTTGAGGATAAAGTGAGGCAATGAAGGTATCTTCCGGATAGGGTGTCTCCCTCTCCTTCCTCATGGAAATTCATGGTTAAGCCACCCCTGCTGGTCCACAAATGGTTTCCCATGGCCTTTCAGTCCTGTGGCCTGCTCCACCGTCCCCCCATGCTGCACCCTGCCCCCCTCCAAACATGGCTTTATAAGTCCTGGCCAGCATCCCAAGCTGCCACCCCCAGAATTCTGACTGGCGGAAGACAGTGGGGCCTGCAAACCTCTCCACGCCCAGCCTGCTCGCACTAGGCCTTGCAGAGAGAATTTCTAGCTCATGACATCCTAGCCCCTTCTACTAACTCCTACCCTTCCCTGCCCTTCCTGGATTTACCTATCTGTGGCTGGCCCAGTGGATTGGAAACCTGTAGTGCCAACAATTTCCAGATGGTAACTGTGGCTCTTGATCCTCTCACACCCCATGCTAGTCT
Source organism: Bradypus variegatus (assembly GCA_004027775.1). Lineage (NCBI taxonomy): Eukaryota > Metazoa > Chordata > Mammalia > Pilosa > Bradypodidae > Bradypus > Bradypus variegatus. Next base: position 8,149 of record PVKY010015665.1, on the reverse strand, counting down.
CCTTCCTAAGTTGTGCCACAGGAAGATGGGGTGGTCCCCAGCCGTGATCTAACTTCAGCATGGATCCTTGCTCCTCTGCTCCTTCATTTGCTCCACGTTACTGAGAGGGCTCCCATAAGGCCTTGCAGCCAAGCCATGCATTCTGATTTCATGTAAACCCTTTACTGTGGAACCTGTGATTTCCAAGACATGGATCCATATATAAATGAATCCTTTTGACAGATAAACCCAGCAAGTCCTGGTGAAGTTTGAGAGTTGTGCGGACAGCTCATAACCAGTGAGTGACAGCGCTGAACCTGCAAAGAGCCCTCCCGATTCTAAATATCTCCGTACCTGGCATGACACAGGCCAGAAACTGAGTGGGTTGTTTAATCAGGCTCTATCTATTTCCAGGATCCGTAAGGAAGCTTGGGGGATGGGTGGCACCACTTCCCTCCCAGCTACCTCTTTGCCTCTCAGATTAGCCTTGGTCTTCTCATCCCTCAAATGGCCCTCAAATACCTAATCAGAACTTCTAAGGGCTGTAGGGAGAATCAAATGAGATCATGTCTGCAAAACATTCACCCACAATAGACACTTAACAAATGTTATTCCCTTTATCCTTGACAAAATCTTCCATCAGTATGGCAACATTCTTGTTTAGAAAAATGCAGTCTCTCTGAGGGCATAGACTTGATGATCAGGGAGCCCTCTGCTGTCACTTAGCTGGGTTTCGCAGGGAACAGCAGGCAGGGAATGCACCTCTGCAAAGGGCTGCAGGATTTACCAGGAGCTTGAAGGATGCTGGGGAGAGACCTCTTTCCCGGCCTCCATGCCCAAATCAGAGGTAAGTGACACAGTCAAAGGATACCCGATGAAATGCTTGGAAGGCCTAGGAATTTATGTGGAGAACTGAGTTGATGGCAACCAGATTTTATTCTAATGATCCATGTCCCATCTGCTGGAGAGAACTTGTTTCCACAGTGAATTGTAAAATGAAAGTTTCCACCTTCTTTTGAACAGTGGTAGGGGGAAGGGGCCAGTGAAAATAGCCACTTGGGGAACTGGCCCCGTGAAGACACAGTCTCTGCTAAAGACTGAAAGTACAGGGGCTCTCCCTGTTACCCTCTCATGAGCTCCTCCTCGTCGCTGTACCCTGTCCCTTTAAAATGCATAAGCAAGACCCACATGCTCAGGCAGTGTCTTACATAGCACCCCGAAAGATGGAGTATTTTGTGAACAATCTGCTGGATTTGGCTCTCCAGGGACTTCCTATGGCTTCCAGGAATAAGGCATACCCAGTTTTTCTACCAGTTTGGGGAGTTCTGATTAATGGCTCTGTGATGCTCATTCGAGACAGGCACTTTTTCACTGCCATGGCAGGCCCTGATGGATGGCACCCCTCTTCCCTGGCTGGACGGCCCAGATCAGGGCTCCCTCCACCCACTTCAGGCCTTACTCATCACACTTGCTACTGCTGCTCTGTCGCTGGCTGCGTTTAAAGCATTGTTCCTGCATCTGAGCTCCTGGGGACCTCACAGCCACCCCACAGGGATGGCAACAATTTCCGTTTTGCAAATGAGGATAGTGAGGCTCAATGAGGTTCAGGAATGACCTCCAGGCCTCATATTGGTGTCAGATCCAGGATGCAAGCCCAGCGTGGTGCAATCATGGCCTCTGCTGTTTTGCTACAATGCTCTGCTTTGGCGAGCAGGCCTTGGGGTGCTGTAGACAAGGCACCGGTTTGATTCGCCAGCCCTAGGAGGCACCACAGTCTGGGCCATGGTGTACAGTTGGTCAGGTTGTGCACTGCACAACTCCAGAGGGTACCAGTCACAGTGAGGTCGATGTGAATGGCACCCCTGGAATTGTGATGTGCAGAGGCTGCACAACCAAAATGGCAGCTCTGGGGTTCTAACTGTTTTCAGCTGTTTTCTCAGTGGAAGGGCCTTGTCTGCTTTGATTGTGCCTCTCCTCCTGACCCCAAATCTTCAGTGACTACTGCTCCCTACCTGTCCCCCCAACTGCAGGTTTAAAGAATAAAGTCTGAGTGCCTTAGCCCACCTTCCAGGCCCTCTAAGACTGGTTGTTGAGAGCATGGTCTGTACTGGGTTGGATGCTGGCTCTGCCACTGTCTATTCATGTGCCCTGGGGCAAGTTTCTTGACCCTTCTGTTCCTCAGTTTTCCCACCTGTAAAATAGGAAAAACTAGCATTGTCTATCTCCGAGGTTTGGTGTGATGATTACATGAGTTAACCCATTTAAAGTGGTCAGGACAATCCTGATCCACAGTAAATGCTCCATGAGTGTTGGCTGCTCATGTTTGCTGCCCCTATTATTAGTGCACAACTTCATCTCCCACCCAGTGCCCTCCAGCCCAGGTGAAGGGCTCACCTCTCCCCACACCTTCCCGCTGCGTTCCACGACTCTGGTCATGTAATTTCCCCACCTCGACTGCCATCCCCCATTTCTACTGGGTCCAGATTCTGTCTTGAAGGCCTGGCTCACGTGCAACCTCTTCCCTGGAGCTTGTTCTGTCTCCTTAGGAGGGAGCGACCCCCCAGCCTGGCTCTGCTGTCTCGCAGCACGCTGCCCACATGTCTCTGTCGTCTCTCACATCACAGCTCACCCTGGGCCGGGGTCGCCCGTGTGACTCTGGGTTGGTTGAGGGCACGACCAATTAATCTGGCCAGACCTTTTGCTCCCCACAGAGCCTGTGCTTGGGGCTTGGCACATTGTAGCTCTTCAGTAAATTGTGTATTTTTTAGTCAAATGAATTAGTTAATCCCCCCTCCCCCCAATGGTAGACTAACAACAGGAACTTTGCATATGATGGGCACAATTATGTATCTTTTTCTTTATTTAAAAATAGGAGCAGTCATTATTTATGTTTAGCCTCATCTCATTTGTTCTGTTTATTTTTTATTTTTTTTTAATGTACAGTTCAGTGGGTTTTGATATATTTGTGAGGTTGTTACAGTCATCACTTCTTTTTAATTCCATAGCATTTTCATCACACCTCAAAAGAAACCTCATACCTATTAGCAGGCACTCCCCATTCTCTGCTCCCCCCAGCCCTGGGTAGCCACGAATCTACTTTCTGTCTCGGTGGATTTGCCTGTTCTGGGCATTTTGTGTGCGTGGAGTTATTCCCTCTGTGATGTTTCCAGGGCCGTCCATGCCGTGGCCTTCCTTCCCATGGGCGGAGAAGAGTCCAGTGTAGGGAGAGATGCGTTTTGTTCATCTGTTCAGTGGCTGATGGACAGTGGGTTGTTGCCACATTTTTGCTATTACGGATAATGCTGTGATGAACATTCACACACAGATTTCTGTGTGGTTCTTTTTCTTTTTTAAAACTGTCCCCGTCATCTCAATGCATTCAGGCACACAGTGTGCAGGGAGAAGAATGGAGTTTACGCATGGCGATGGCTTCCCGTGTGCCCTCAGCCGCCTCCTTGATTCTTTACGAGGCCCTCTGAAACAATCTTCTTCACCAGATTCCACAGATAGGAAGATTGCATCTCAGAGAGAGCCGGTGACCTGCTTAAGGACAAGCAGCTGGCGGGTGGGATTCGAACCCAGGTTGCTCTGATTTCAAAGCCCGTGTTCATTTACTCTGCTGTCCAGCTACGGCCGCTTCTTAGGGAAACATGCTCCTTTCTTCTTCCCAGAGATCTCATGTCTTAACAGCAGGGCCACAGGCACAAACAACTGTGGGGGTGGAGGGGATACTCTGCCCACTCTTTCTTGTTCCTGGGTCCCCTGGCCAGCCTCTGGGGCCCCTCAGGCCTGGGCCACTTGCAAACACAACACTGAGGCTACAGATGCTTTCCTGAGGATTGACGTGGGCAGGAGAACCTGAGTGTCTGTCCCCAGGTGGGGCTGGGTAGGTGCTTTAGTTTCCCGGGCTGCTCAGTCAAATACCATAAAATGGGTCGAATTAAACAGTGGACTTTATTAGCCCGTGGTTGGAGGCTGGGTACAAGGTCCAAATTACAGAGTCAGCAAGGCGATGCTTTCTCCCCAAAGACTGTAGTGTTTTGAGGCCGCCATTGGTGATCCTTGGTCCTTGGCTTGTCACAGGGCCAGGCATGTGGCAGCGTCTCCTGGTCCCTCCCTTCCCTTCCAAGGTCCGTTGATTTCAGCTTCTGGCTGCTCCCTCCGTGGCTTTCTCTTCATGTCTGAATTTCATTCCACTTATAGAGGACTCCTGTAATAGGATTAAGACCCATCCTATTGAGGTGGGCCACACCTTAACTGAAGTAGCTCAATCAAAAGTCCTACTTACAAGGGGTTCACACCCACAGGAATGGATTAAGCTTAAGGATATGTTTTTCTGGGGGACAAGCAGCTCCAAACCACCCCAATAGACCAGCCAGGAGCTACCAGCCATGACCCTGCACCGGCCTCTGCTGGCTGGGAGCTCTGAGCCGAGAGGGCTCGCCACATTTGGCCTACAACGTGACAGTAAGTTCACTGGAGGTGGAGCTGGCAAAACAGACACCTGCATAGGTCAGGGACATCCCGGGTCACACAGCGTGATACAGGCAGAGGCCACACAGCAGCCAAACCTCTCACCAGGTGGTGAGGACAGCAGGCCCCTTCTGGAACACTGCAGATGCCTCCAAACCCGGGCCAACCTTCTTGGCCCTGCAAAGCCGAGGGTCACAGCTCCCAAAGGACTCAGCTGAGATCATGAGGGGAAAGCCATCCACAGCCCCCAGAGACTGGGCCCACAGAGGTGTGTGGGAGACCCTATATTATCCGATTGATGCATGGGGGCTCCATCGAGTGGGGGCTCGGCAGTGGCTCAAAGCTGTCATCATGACGGACATACCTGTGACATTACTGCCTAACAGTATCTATGTGAAGTTCTTCCATCTCATTTATTCCCTAAGAACAGCCCTGTTGGTATTAACATGAATTTTAATTTACAAATGAGAAATAACCGAGGCTCTGGGAATAACTGGCCTAAGGCCGCACCTCCAGAAGGGAAGATTCTGTGATACAGACCCAGGCTGTGGGGTGCCAGACCCCAGCCTGTGCATCGTCACCCCTGACTCCCTCTGCCGAGTCGCTCATGGCCCACCTGGCCAGGAGGCTCCCTGGGCCTGGTCCCAGCTCGATGATTAATTTGCTTTGTGACCCTGGGCAAGTCACTTCTCCTCTCTGGGCCTTACATTTCTGATCTGTAAAGTGAGGGGTTGGCCTGGGTTGATGGTTTTCAGAGTGCGTTTCTGGGTTCCAGAGACCACAGGGGTGGGGGATCAGCGGCTACTTCCTCTAGAGCAGTGCCCTTCTTGTTTGTTCTATTTATCTGGTTTCTGAGTGAGACTTTGAACAAAGACTTCTGTTGGTTGTAAATAAACAAATAAGTAAGCATTAAAAAAAAAACCTTCCACACTAAAGACTAAGGAGCCTCTGGCCTTTGGAGAAGCAGCCCCGATCTCTCCACCAGCACACCTGAGGAAGGTCAGGCTTGTGGCTGTGGGCTGTCCTGTTTTGAGGGGGCTGCAGTGGGTTGGGATGGGGGATCCTCAAGGGAGCCAGCCATGAGTGCACTGGGATAAAACAACCCCCCAGAATGGTGGATTCGCCACAGTGGCTGCAGCAGACAGGACTGTGTTTCCCCAACACCAAGCCATGATTGTTGCTGCATCCATGTGACAAGAGGCAGCATAGCCTGATGGTTGGGAATCAGTCTACCTGGGTCTTCTACTTATTATCGGGGGCATTGGGCAAGGTGCTCAATCTCTCTGAGCCTCAGTTTCCTTCTCTGTACAATGGGGACGATAGCACCTATCCATGGGGTGTCCTGATTTAATACATGCAAAGCGCTTGGCCCAGCACCCAGTACGCTGGGTGGTGATTCTTGCTTAAACAGGGTGACCATGGCTCTGTTACTTCAGCCTCCACCTCTGTTAAATGAGGATGGTGATGACAACAACCCGTTAATGCCATTATAGGGATCATATAATAAGTAGTTATTAAATAATGGCTGCTCTTCCTAGTTATTTGTATTTTTTTTAAGTGGGTGCGCATTCTCTCCTTTATTTAGCCTCATCCTCCCTTGAAGGTGGCCACCCTCTGGGCAGTGGGGGCTGGCACAGGGGCAACACTGGCACGGTTGCTCAGGGTTGGTGAGCCAAGTCACTGCAGGATAGCTGCAGAACGGCAACCACTTGGAAATCCTTGTGTCTGGGCTTCCACCCTGCCAGCTCACGCTGGGCAGGGAAGCCAGTCCCTGGAAGGGCTGTGCTGTCACAGACACATGGCCTGTCCTGGAGGCCGGCCAGGAAAGCCCTCCCTGCCTGCGGAGGGTGGAGTCGGCTCCCCAGGGGTGTCCTCCCCTGCTCTGCCCAGCTGGCTTCTTTTCCTGACATGACATCTCTCCTGCATCTCATTGTCTGCGTGTCCCGTGAAAAAGCAACTGAACTCGGGGATTAGAGACCTGAGTGCAGCTCCCTGACTGGCTACTTGACTTGGGCACTGTGCTTCCACTCTCTGCCCTCAGTTTCCCTATCTGTAAATGGGGGCATTGGTCTGGATGACCTTGGAGATTCTCTTCTTTCTTCCTCTCTAGCCTAGGATAGTGGTTAAGGGGAGTGGAGACATACTCGTGGGCTCTAATTCTCATCTCACCATTTCTTATCTGTAGGACACATTGCTTCACTCTCTGGAGGTCAGTTTCCTGCCTGTAAAATGGGCTGGGGTGGGGTTATGATGGAACCTCTCTCCTGAGGTTGTTGCAAAGTGTATGAGTCCATTTTCTCTGAGTGCTTAGGGTGGTGCCTGGTGCGTACGTGTCCACGAATGGAACTAACTCCATGAATGGGCTGCTCCTTAAAGATGCTCAGAGTCTTCTGCTTGAAGAGTTAGCCCCAGCATCCCAGGCCTGGTTGCCATTGAGTCCAGGAGCCTCGCCAAGCAGGGTCCTCAGGTCAGCTCCATGTCCCATGACCAGTATGCGCCGAGCACACCTTCCTGCACTCACTCTGCACTACCTGCTGAGGGCCTGCCACGGGCCAGCTCTGTGTTAGGCACCGGGATACCTTAGTGAACAAAACAGGCAAAAACCCCTGTCCTTATAAGCTTCCAGTCTAGAGGGAGAAGGCACTAAACACATGAAGAAGTAAGACATTAGTATGGGAAAATAAGATAAGAGCTAGAGAGAAAACCAGAGGGTGGGGGGAAGGAGGTGGGGGCCCTGGGTGGGGTTGGGGTACTGTTTTCAATCGGGTGGCCAGGTCAGGCCTCACAGAGGAGATGACCTTTGACCCCGAAGACGTGAGGTTGTTGACCTCTGCAGCTGGTGCTCGTCCTCCCTCGCCACCATAGACCTGGCTTTAGGGGTTCCAGGTAAGCGAGCGTGAGCAGGCGGAAGTGAGGAGAATGGCAAGGAGAAATGGGAGGGCGCTGACAGCATCTGCTCCCCCCACCCAGCCCCACACATCCTGTCACCTGGTCTTGTTGCATCACCTCCTAAATGGCTCTCACAGGTGTCCTCCCTCCTCCGTGGCCACCGTGCATCTCATCAGGAATCCTGGAGTGGCCTCCTAGCAGCTCTTGCTGTCCCAGGGCTCGTGGTCCAGCATTCACCCATCGCACAGCTGCCTGCAAGCTTCCCCAGACACAGCTCAAAGTGTGTCCACCTCCTCATCATAAAAGCATCCACAGCTTCCTCCCTGGGGGTGGCAGGGCAGGAAGGAGGCGGGTGTCAGAACCATGTGAAGAGCTTTTCAAGTACTGGTGCCTACCAAAGATCTACCTAATTCCTAGGTGTTGCTTTGAAAAAACTGTGGGCAATTTTCTGATTCCCCCACCCCTTCTGATCGAGACTCACTTATCTATAGTCTAAACTCTCCCAAGCCCAGCTTCTACTGTACCACCCTCTTCCAGTCTGGGTTCCCACCCTGTGTGCCCTGGAGCCCCGCTTCTACCACCCCCCGATGGTTAGACTTTGGGCAAGTCAATTACCCTTTCTATTCCTATTTCTTTGTCTTTGAAACGACATTGCCCACATCCTAGGACTATGGATTAAGGAATTAATACATGTAGAGCATGTGTGACCTTGGGCAAGTCACTCTTTGAGCCTTGATTTGCTCATCTGTAAAATGGGCATAAAATAGTACCTTTCTCAAAGGGGTTTGAAGGCATAAATGTGATAATA
>PVKY010015664.1:0-10061 GCA_004027775.1 Bradypus variegatus | reverse complement strand
GCTTGCTGCAGGGCCTGGAAACAGGATCTAGCTGAGAACCAAGAAGGCCAGACTGGGGATGTACAGTTTGGAAATGATGCCTCTTCCTGTGATGTCCCTTTTCATTCTTGAAATCTTTATTTTATTTTTTATTTTAAGATACTGTGGATTAATTGACACTCATCTCATTCGGGTGTTCCCAGTTCTACCTGTGTTAATTTCATGGGCATGTGCTCAGTTCTCCATAATTCCACTACCTATGCTTAACTCCGGCCTCCACTAACCGGCTCTCCATTTCCGTGATTCTGACCTTGAAGAACATTCTAGAGATGGAGTCCTACATCACCTGCCTTCTGGGGCATGGCCTTGTTCCCTGGTTGCGAGCATCACCTTCCTTGTTTCTTCTTTGCTGCCGCAGAGCCAGGTCCCTGGAGCAGGTGTGCCTCAGTTTGACCTCTCGCCTGCTGACGGCCATCTGCGTTGTGTCCAGACACCCATGTGTAGGTTTTTGTGTGAACAGAGGTTTTAAGTTTTTGGGGGTAGATGTTTTTTTCTCCCGTTCATTTTTCATAGAAAATCCTGTCGCTCCTCCAGCCTCCTGAACATGCTGCCCGTTTCAATCCCCCTGCATGCTGGGTTCTCCACCCCACAGGTACCTCGTCAGCCCTTCTCTCTGCTGGGCTCTGGGGATACTATGGGGACTGAGTTAGACCTGTGCATGGCAGGTACAACACAAGGTAATCAGAGCCATGACCTAGCCTGGGGGGGGGGAGTCCAGGAGGGCTTCCTGGAGGAGGCGGCAGCTGAGCTGAGACTTGAGGGTGGGTGAGGGCACACCTGGGACCTGTGAGTGCAGAGACCCAGAAGCAAGGAAAACAGCAAATTCAGGCGGCAGGTGGCAGGGCCTGTTGGCAGACGGGGTGATTCACCCACATGTCCTGCCCTTTCCAGGAGGCTGGGTCTTGAAGACTGGACAATGCACACTTCAGGTCAGTGTTGTTTGGGCTTCTTAGTCTCATATTAGCATATGAGCAAATTTGGAAGCCATGTGTGGAGGGGTCCATCAAAAAGGCAACCCTGCGATGTCCCCCAAATTATTTGGGAGACCTCAAAGAGATGGGCAGTTATCCTCTGGGGTGACAGAGCCTGAGGTGTGTGTGGCCACTGGCGGAGGCTGCACAAATCCCTGCCCTTCCGGTGGGCACACAGGGCCCCACCCAATGGGAGGTGGCAGAAGTGCCACCGTGGGGTGGCTCAGCCCAGACCTTAAGGGGCCTGGCAACTCCACCCCTTTCTGGAAGCCTCTGCTGCGAGAGGCATGGAGGGGCATGGAGCTGCCAGCCAGGGGAGCAAAGCCATCCTGGAACCTTCTAGACCACCTGCCAGGGGAGGACAGCGAGTTGAGCAGCCCCAGCCAATGCCAAGTGGATCACAGCCTAGCTGAGCTATCACCCACAGAAACTTGAGGGAGAATAAACCAACGTTCTGCGGCCTGTTTGGGGTGGTTAGTTACATCCGATCAATCCTGTTTCTTGCTCCGGTAGCCATGTCCCAGGGTCCTGGGGGGAGTTACATGTTTACAACCCCAGGATTTTCCCTGCCAAGGCTTGGGACGCTCAGCAGGCAGCAGTGAAAAGCCCTTGTTCCACCGACTGTAAGATGTGCATTGTTTTCATGTTTCAATATCCCTCAAAGCGAGATCAATCTTGGAGTCTCACAGCCAACCACCCGGCAGTGCATGGAAACCACCACTGAGGCTTTCTGGAAAGATCCAGAAAATGCCAGCATCCCAGCATCTTCGGTTTGAGGAAATTCAGAAATAATCATTACAGAGGCAAACGTTAAGTCAAATTTATAGCAAAGGTCACAAGAAGACAAAGCAGTTTCACAATGATTGTTTTTATAAGGATCAGAGCAGTAAGGGCAGATGACAACAGCTGCGGTTGGGGCAGCCCCCCTCCCGTTTGGGAGCCGCACATCTTGAGCCCACAGAGTCCACTCAGAGAGGGACAGCGTCTTCCCCCAGGACACACAGCCCAGGCGCCCCTGGCCCGCTGTTCCCCGGCTTTGGAGTCCTGGCGGGGGCCGGGTGGGCGGCCAGGCAGGGCGGCTCGGCGTGGGGGACGCAGGCGTCTGAGACTGCAGTCTGGCAGGGGCGCGGGGGGCTCCGGGGAGCGCAGGAGCAGACGCGGCGGAAATCCTGGAGGAAGCGTGAGCCCCAGAAAGCGTAGAGCAGCGGGTTCAGCGCCGAATTGCTGTAGGACATGGAGTGCGCCCAGGTCTTGAGCTCATAGGCCGCGTGGCTGCGAGGGTGCCAGGCTCCGGCGGGACCAGCACCTGCAGCACCAGGGACAGCTGGATGGGGCCCCATCAGGCGGCGAAGAGCAGGACCACTGCTGCCACCAGCCGCGACACCTTGGCGCGCACGGCACCCGTGAGCTTGGCCAGCAGCCGCCCCTGGGTGGGGGGGGAGCGAGTCGCTGAAACAAAGGGCTGAGGGGCAGGCTGGGAGTCGCCCCTGGCCCTGGGGAGGGCCGTGCCACGATCCTCAGAAGTCCCCACCTAGACGTCCTGGGCTGTCACTCCCCAAGGACTCCCCGAAGGCGCGCGCCCCCCCCAGCCCGCCTGCGCGTCCCCGGCCGCACACCTTCAGGGGGCCATCCGCGGGCGCAGAGCGCACGGCGGCCCGCCCAGGTGGCCAGCAGCGGCGTCAGGTAGAGCGCCAGCAAATTGTAGAGCGCGAAGGCGCGCTCGAGGGCGCGGCTGGGGGAGGCCTCGCTGCAGTAGGCGCGCGGCCCGGGCGAGAGGCGGTGCGTGCGGGGCCAGCACGGGCGCCGAGACGGCCGAAGAGCCTGCGCCACAAGCATAGGTGAAGCACCCGCCCGCGGCGCAGGGGCCCCTGCCAGGAGCGCGGCACCCAGAAAGTGACTGCGCGCCTTTTCCAGGGGTGCAATCCAGGCCTGCCCAGGGAGCGGCAGCGGGCGACTTCGGGGGCTCAGGGCGCCAGGACTTGTCCCTCACCCCGGGCGGCCCCGGAGCAGCACTCACTCACCCAGATACTGAGGCTGACGGCCAGAGCCAGGCGGGACGTGCAGCGCTGCAAGGCGCGCAGCGGGGACACCGTAACGTACCAGCCGTCCACGCTCAGGGCGGTCAGCGTGGCACTCGTGGCCTGCACCGAGACCCGCGCGGGGCTGGGAGCGGGTCCTGTGGCCCCCTGCCCGCCCGGGGCCTTGCCTGTCCTCCCCGCCGCGGACCACTCAGGCGCACAGGAGCAGTGAGCCGGGAAGGATCCCCAAAGGCCACGGGTTGAAGGGAAAGAAAAGAGGGGGAAGCCGGGAACGGGCTTGGGGAGTGAGGGGGCGACTAGGGGTGACGCTGAGGACCCAGGGTGAGGGAGGCAGGAGAGGCGGAGCCGTGCTGGGATCCAAGTGCAGGCAAGAGGCGGCAAGAAGGACAGGACCCAGCCTTCCACCTAACCCTAATCCTAACCCTAACCTAACCCTAACCCATAACCATAAACCCTAACCCTAACCCCTAATGTAACCCCTAACTCCTAACCCGCTAACACTAACCCTAACCTAACCCTAACTCTAACCCCTAACCTAACCCTAAGCCTAACTCCTAACTCCCTAACCCCAACCCATAACTATAATCCCTAACCCTAACCCCTAACCTAATCCCTAACTCCTAACCCGCTAACACTAACCCTAACCTAACCCTGCCCCTCCTCGTCACGCCCACCCAGGCTTCTCCCTGGCCCCGCCCCTGCTCTGGCCCCTCCCCGTCCAGGCTCCGCCCCCTCCACACCTGCTGCAGATAGTTGACGAACTGTCACATGAAGTCGCCCAGCACCCAGGCGGGCAGCGCGTAGAGCATGCAGCACAGCAGGAAGGTCACATCAGTGGCCGTCAGGTTGGCTGCAGGTGGGGGACAGCTCAGGGGACCCCCCACCCCGGGCACAGAAGCGGGGGCACCTCCAATCTCCCCCTTTTACATTATCCAACATCCGCCCGGGGCGGGCTCCGCAGCCATTCGGCAGCGGTCATCCCTGCTTGCCCCCGCCTCTGCCCTGGGCCTCAGTTTGCCAATCTGTGAAATGGGGAGGAAGGTGCCAGCACGTTCATCATGGGGAGTAAAGACCGCCTGAGCGCCGCCAGCCCCAGGCCCGCAGGTGGGCAGGGGGCCCCCGGCCACGGCGCCCTCGGGGCGTCCCCTGGGGTGGCCGGCGCGCGCCCACCGGTGTGGGAGTTGGTCACCGTCCGCATCTGCCTGTGGCGGTGGACGACAAAGATGACGAGCGAGCTCCTCTCCAGGCCGAGCAGCAGCGGCGCGCGAAGAGGAGCCACAAGAGCCAGGCGTCCACGGCGAGGCCCGCGGGGCCCGCGGGGACAGAGGCTTTGGCGCCGCCGCCCGGGCAGCCCGAGGCGTTGGCCGGCGCCCACCAGGACGTTGCCGTCGTGGTGGCGGCGCGCACGGTTTCGCCACCCTCCTCCTCCCGCCCGCCCGCCAGGATTGCACCTGGGGACCCGCTTCTCCCGGCCATCCGCCCGGGATGCTCCCCCAAGGAGCCGGGGCAAGGTTGGGGTCGGCCGGCTCCGGAGGGCGGCTCCGCTCCGACCGCTTCTATAGCCGGAGCCCCCCTGGTCCCCGCCTCCAGCGCCTCCCGTAGCCGCTGGCCGTGCGGCCCTCCCCCCGTCCGCGCGCCCTGGGTTCCCGCACAGCCGCCACCGCCCCACCAGGTCCCTGCGCCCCGCTCACGTGGCAGAGTGGGAGGTGGGCTGTGGGCGGGGGGAGGCTAAACAGACCCATCTCAGGGGGAAGTGGGGGAGAGTCTGGCAGGGAAAGCAGCCTGGGAAAAGATTGGGGCTCCCGGTGGGCCGCTGTGGGTGAGGCCAGCCCTCAGCAGAGGCTCTGAGTGCCCGCCCAGGATTTGTTCCCAGGCCACTGGGGAGCCACGGAGGGTTCAGGGCAGGCAAGAGACACCTCAGATGTGGCAGTTAGCGGCTTCCCATTTTAAAATAAAAACCTCAACCTTGTGGGACTGGGGGGGGGTCCATCCACCACCTGTGCTGGTGACATGGGAACCAGGTGGAGGGTGGTTGGCAAAGGCCCTTGACCCTGAAGTCCTGGAAGTGTGTCCCCAATACTCAGCATGGGGGACATGAGAGGGTTCCATGCTGTGGGGGCCATTGGGGAGCTATGTGGCAGGGGAAAAGACACGACCGTTTGCCCAGAAAAGCCTGAAAAGTGGGGAAAGAAATGAGTAAATATGCAAGTGCCTGTAAGTGCATCAAGCTCCCCCAGGAGCTCTGTACGTTAGAAGTTATCCTCGACAAAAGAATAAAAAAGTCAGAAAAGGAAGCACAATTCCTTGGGGGCTGTGTTGCAACAGGTACAGGCTAATTGGGAGCTGCTGGGTAGGCCCAACCTGGGAAAGGACTTAGCAGACGGCTGGACCTTCATGTTGGGGGGCTCTGGGGAGCAGTGGGGGCTCAGGGACAGGCTGAGGAGCTTGGGAAGGAGCAGCTGGGAGTGAGGGGTGGGTGGGAAGGGGCAGCATGGTCCCCAAAGTGAGGTCCAAGGCAGGGGACAGGGCCTGGGCTAGTCCCCAGGAATTAAGGCCTTCTCTTGTGTCCGTGCACCGGATAATCAGGAACCGGAACATTCCCAACCCCCAGTGTCCCCCACCCCCATCACTGCCCCCAAGTTACCCTCTCAGCCTGACTTCTGTCACAGCTGATTGTTTTGGCCTGTTTTGACATTTATATATCTGATGTCACACAGTCTGTACTCTTTTGGGTCTTTTAACAGTTCGGCCTCCCTTTTTTCTTTTTCTCTCCTTGCTGTTTATTTGTGAAAGCAATCACGTCTTTTGTCCTGTACAATTTCCACCCAGCCATTTAACGTGGTCCTGGGTCCCTTGTGTCTTGTGCACTGAAGGGTGGATTCTAGATTCTAGAGCAGGTTTCATTCTCTGCTCTAAACTCTCAATGGCTCCCTATTGCCTTTGGGACAACAGACTGGTCTACCTCGAGGCCCCATCCCTGTTTCCATCCCCCCATACTCCCCCCAACCCATCACCCTGCTCCAGCCACTGTGGATGCCACAGGGCATGGCCATGGCTGTCCCCTCTGCTGGGCACACCCTTCCAGGGTCACAGGAACAAGTTCCGGCCCAGCAGTCGCGCTCCAGGGACCCCCGGCCACACCAGACAGCACCCACACCTGCTTCCCCACCTGCTCCCTGGGGGAGGGGCCGCCATGGTCACTGCTGGATCCCCAGCGCCCACGCAGTCCACAGTGGACTTCGGGGGCTGGGGGCTGGGGGGATCCTTGTCCTGTTGTTAGAGAAAAGGAAACTGAGGCTTGAGAACGGAGACGGGAGGGGGCTGGCAGGGGTAGAAGGGAAGCCCCCGTTGGTGCGGGCCGGGAAGGCCCCTCCCGCCCTCGCCTCAGTTTCCCCCGCTGTCGGCCAGAGTCGGGGCGCAGGAGCCCTGCCGGCTCCGCCTGCCCGGCCCCAGGCCCCGCCCCAGCCCGCCCACGGGCGCCCGTCACTTCCTGCCCGGCCCCGAGCAGGCCCGGCCGGGCGGCGGGGAGTCTGTGCCATGGTCGCCCTGGAGAACCCGGAGGGCGGCTCGGAGGCGGCGGCGGCGGCGGCGGGGGTCGCCCCGGGCGGGCGGCGGATGCTGTGAGCGCGGGCAGGGCGGGCGCGCGGGTCTCGGCGTCCCCTCCCTGCCACCCAACTCCCCTCCCCCCACCCCTGCCCGCCCCCCGGCTGGGTGGCACCCCGGGACGGGCGCGGGGCGCTCCATCGTTACCCGGGTGTTTCTCGGGAGGAAACGCCGGCCCCGGCGGCTCCGGGCCTCGGCTGGTGAGGGGGGCGACCCCCCGTGCCCCCCCCCGAAACCCTGCCTCAACCTCCGGTGCCCGGATCACACCCCCGGGGGTCGCCTCCACCCCGCTCGGGCGCGTTGGCGCGCAGCGGGTCCCACCTTCCCCGGGCTCGGGGTGCCGGGGTTCCCCGGGGCAGCCCCCTGTTTCCCCGGCCGGGTCGTCGGCGCCCCCCACGTGCCCGAGGCGCTTTGTTTTTCTTCAGGTACAGACCACGTGACCCCGGAGCCGGGCCGGGGGCTCCATCTGCCCTGAGGGGCCCTGCAGTGAGCAGGGGCCTCAGGGGCTTCCGTGGTCCCCCGGGGCTCCTCCTTGTGCCAGGAATTTTAACCATTTTGGGGGTGCGGCGGCTTAGGTTCGGTCAGCTGCTCCATGCCTCAGTTTCCCCACCTGTAACATGAGATCGCAACAGTGACCACCCATCCAGAGGAGCTTTCATTCTTTTAAATTATTTCTAATTATTATTTTAAACACCTTATTTTAAAAACACACTTCCTTATTACTTTTAAATGATATAGTTTTATCATTTGTTTTCACTGCTGACATGATTTTATTATTGGTTTATCAGTTTTTGTCTCCATCTGGTCTTATGTGGGTCTCTATTGATGTGGCTTTTTATCTCTTTTAAAAAGGGAAGTGGGCGTTTATCCTCCCTGCCCATCCTCTCCTGATTCTTCTTCCTGGATCCCTTTAAAACCCGGAAATGATATTGGACATAAATACGTGAATATGAACTTGTTTATGGCCCACCTGGGCAGTCACCCGCCCTTCGTTTCAACCCTGGCTTGCTGGGAACTCACCCGCCCGGTGGGCCAGGGGTGGGCCAGGGGTGGGCCGGGGTGGCCCCTTACCCCTGTGTCCTGGGGATGGGTGCCTGGGGCGGGGCCGCCGGCTCCTGCCCATGCCAAGTCACCTCCGCCCCAACCCGGTTTCCTGCCCCAGGAAGTGGGTTTCCCTCCAGCCTGCCCGTGGGGGCGGGGGGTCCCAGGGAACCAGGCCCATCCCAGAGCCTGTGGGTCGTGGGGTCCACAGGGGGGCCTCCATTCCCAAACCCGCGGTCTGAGAACTGCCCCTGGCTGGGTGGGCATGGCCCTTAGCCAGGCCCAGCCTCTGTAATCAGGTAGTGGGAATTTCCTGGGGCTTGCCTCAGTCTCCCCATCTGTCAAGCCATCTGGTTGTGTGGTGAAGGAAGCAGACAAACTGGCACGTGCATGTGTATGTAAGCAGTTTAGTTATTCATTCAACAAACACATAGTGAGGACCCACTGTGGGCAGGGCGCTGGGGCCACAATGGAGGCCAAGCCCAACCAGCCCCATCCCGCACATAAGGCTGGTGAGGGCGACATTTGAGCAGAGACTGAGATGAGCCAAGGGAAGCCTACTTGGGCAGGGGGCTGAATGTGTGCAAAGGCCCTGGGGCGGGACCATCTCTGGTGAATTTGAGTCCTCTATGGGGACAGAGGCCCCCAACGGGGTCAGCGTCGATATTCTGATCTGTAGATAGACAGTTGATCTTCGTTACCTGTGGATCCTGTATTTGCAATGTTCCTGTTTGCTAAAATTTTATTTGTAATCCCAAATCCATACCTGTGACGTTTTCCTGGTCACTTGCAGTCATGCGGAGAGTGGTGAAGAATCTGTCGCCAACACGCACGTTCCCAGCTGATGTCCAACAAGGCAAAGCTCTGCCTTCTTGCTTCAGCCTCACACTGTAAACAAGCCTCCTTTTTGCAGACTATTTAGTGCCACATTTATTATTTTTTATTATTTTGGTAATTTCGGGGTTTAAAATGGCCCGATAAGAGTCGTCCAGTGTTCCTAGCCCAAGAAGGCTGCGATGTGCCGGATGGAGAAAATCCGTGTGCTAGAGAAGCTCCGCTCAGGCCTGAGTTAGACAGCCATGGGCCGTGAGTTCAATGTGCCCAAATGGACAATATGCATTACGTGGGTCTCCCTGTTTTATTCCTGCTGGTATCCAGTTAGAATCAGCAAACTGGAATCGGTGGTGGGACCTTCTTTCCGGTGCTTTCCAGACTCAGCATTTGAGGCCCATGAGGAGGTGACGCACCCCCTGCTGCTGGCGAGGCGGGGCAGGACCCCAAACGCCAGGCCAAGGAGTTAGGCCCTGAGGGTGCTGGGGAGCCATGGGCGGTGTTTGAGCAGGGAGGGAGAAGCTGTGTTGGCTGCTGGCTGAAGGGCCCCCTGCTCTGGGCCCTCGGTGGAAGCAGGGGGCTCAGTGACTTAGGGTGAGGGGTCCTCTTCAGACCCAGATTCAAATCCCGGACCAAGGAGAGTCTAGGTCTCGGAGACTCCAGGCCTGGGGGAGGTGATCCTGTTTCCCATGTTGGGGAGCTTGAGCTGGCTCCCTGGGCCCCGCCCTCTGATGGTCCTGACCGCTGACCCGGACTCGGCCTCTGTTATCAGCCCTGCCAGGCGGCCTTCCTGGGCTCCGTCCAGCTGCTGGGTGGAGACGCAGGTGCTGGGGCCTCGCTGGGGTGGGGTGAGGGCACGGCTTTCAGGGAAGTCGGCTTAAGTAACCTCCAGCGTTTACTGATTGCTCATTGGAAGCTACGCCCTGTGCAGAGGTCTTGATTCACTGCTTCCTGTCACAGTTGTCCTCTTTGCAGTTGTGGGATTTTGAGACAGTGATGTCTCTTTATGCCTCAGTTTACAAATCTGTAAAATGGATGTCGGAATAATAGTACCCGTCTCCTGGGTGATGGTGAGAATGGCATGAGATGAGCCTGATGTGGAGGAAATGCTCAATCCAGGGGTGTTGCTATGATCGAGAGCAGCATGGCCGCGGGAGTGAGCTCCCCATCACAGGGGGAGACCAAGTGGATGGTGGTTGAGGCGGGTGGTGAGGGGCTGCCCTGGCCCCTCTCTGCTCTGAGTGCCCCCTCCCAGACCCACAGGCACCTGCTAGAACTATTCTTATCCCCACTTTGTAGACAGCGAACACGCGGCTCCAGCTCACATAGTGACAATTGTTGTGGCCGGGATTCGAACCCAGGGCTGGGGTCAGTCTCCAAGTCACCAGCATCCCTCTTCCGGCACGTTCCGAGTGCCTGGACAGGTCGAAGCCCAACCCACACGTCTGCCTGCGTGTCCCCACTGACGGACACCTGCACACACCTGGGTTGATCCGTCTATGCACTTCCGGAAGCTCAGTTGCTGAGCTACAGGGCA
>PVKY010015663.1:0-10098 GCA_004027775.1 Bradypus variegatus | reverse complement strand
CCAGCAATAAATCCACACATCTGTAGCCCACTGATTTTCAACAAGGGTGGCAAGTCCATTCGGGGGGTGGGGAGAATGGTCTCTTCAACAAGTAGTATTGGGTCAACTGGAAATCCACATGCAAAAGAATGAATGTGTACCCCTTCCTCTCACCATATACAAAAAATTCAAAATGGATCAATGACCTAAAAATAAGAGCTAATGCTATAAAACTCTTGCACAAATACATAGGAAAATATTTTCAGGGTCTTATAATAGGCAATGGATTTCTATATTTTACACTAAATGTATAAGCAACAAAAGAAAAATGTGGTAACATGGACTTCATCAAAATTAAAACCTTTTGTGCATCAAAGGACATTATCAAAACAAAAAGACAACATACATAATGAGAGAAAATATTTGGCAACCATAGGACTGATAAGGGTTTAATATCCAGAATATATATAAAGAACTCCTACAACTCAACAATAAGAAGACAAACAATCCAAATTAAGAAATGGACCATGGATTTGAATAGGTATTTTTCCAAAGAAGATATTCAAACTGCCAATAAGTATATGAAATGATGTTCAGCATCATTAACCATTAGAGAAACGCAAATTAAAACTACAATGAGAGACCACTTCATACCCAGTAGGATGGCTATTATTTAAAAAATTGAAAATAGGAGTTGGTGAGAATGCAGTGAAATAGGAACTCTCGTGCATTGTTGGTAGGAATGTAAAATGGTACAGCTACTGTGGAAAACAAGTTTGGCAGTTCCTTAGAAAGTTAAACATAGAATTACCATAGGACTCAGCATTTCCACTCCTAGGTATATACCGCAAAGAATTAAAAGCAGGACTCAAACAGGTATTTGTACACCAATGCTCATCACAGTGTTATTCACAATAGCCGCAAGATGGAAGCAACCCAAGCGTCCAAAAAATGAGGAATAGATAAACTAACTAAATGTGGTATATCCATAAAATGGAATATTATTCAGCCATAAAAAGAAGTGAACTGCTGGTATATGCTACAACATGGATGAACCTTGAAGACACTGTGTCTTATAAGCCAGACATAAAAAAACAAATATTGTATGATTTCTCTTATATGAAATACTTAGAATAAGCAAATTCATACAAATAGAAAAAAGAGTAGTGGTTATCAGGGATAGGGGTAGGGGGAATGGGGAATTATTGCTAAATGAGTATGAGTTTTGGTCTGGGATGAGAAAAATAGTCTGGAAATAGATAGTGGTGAATGTTACAAAGTATCATCAATGTACATAATGTCAAAGAATTGTTCACTTAAAATGGTTAAAATGATTTTTGTTACATATCTTCTACCACAATTTAAAACAAGTAAATTATTTATACAAACACCCTGAAACTAACAAATGACTATGATTACTGTTCATTATATAGATGTTTCTTCTTTCTATATTGTAGAATAGGCGGAAGTTAATACCTGCAATTTCTGAAACTCAACTAGTCTCACTTTTTTTATAGTTACTATTGTAATGATTATTCTAGTCTAGTCTCAGCCCTGTTTATACTTGATATTGTAATTGTAACAACTCCATCTCCCTTTGTTTGAACCCATAAAATCCCTGTACTCCTTAGACTCTAGAAGACAGATTTTGGGGCTAAGATGGACCATATGATCTCCTGCTTTACACATAGCAATAAACGTGTTCTCTCTATGAAACCCAGGTGTCATGGAGATTGGCTCTACGTGCATTGGGCTGAGAACTTTTGATAGGTATCAATTATACAATCATTATCAAAATCAAGGCATCTGTGTTACAGCGAGTTTCAGTAAATTAAGGTATTTACTTTTGGCTATTCTACAATATACTAGAAAGTAAAAAGGCATCTGTAGATTCAGTAATCATAATCATTTGTTAACTCTCAACTTCTCAGTTACAACCCCACCACCACCATCTTACATTGGTGTGGAACATTTGTCACAATTGATGTTAGTACATTTTTATTGTACTATTAACTATAGTCCATGGTTTAACTTAGGGTTCACTGTGTAGTGTAGTTCCATGGATTTTTTTTTTTTAATTTTTATTCTGTTACCACATGTGCCAGTTTGGATATATTATGTCCCCACAGATGCCATGTTCTTTAATGCAATCTTGTGGGGGAAGATGTGTTAGTGATTATGTTGGAATCTTTGGATTAGATTATTTCCAGGGAGGTATGGCCCTGCCCATTCAGCATGGGTCTTGATGAGTTTTCTGGAGCCCTATAAGAACTCAGACGGAAGGAGCTCGGTGCGTTAGCCAAGAGAGACATTTTGGAGACAGCTATTGAAAGTAGACTTTTGCTAGTCCGGAGTTTGCCTGGGAGAAACTAAGAGAACACCTCCAGGCATCTAGAGAGAAACACCCTGGGAGAAAGCCATTTTGAAACCAGAACCCCAGAGCAGATGCCAGACACGTGCCTTCCCAGTTGACAGGTTTTCTGGATGCCATCGGTGTTCTTCAGAGAAGGTACCCTATTGTTGTTGTTTGAACACTTTTATGGCCTTAGGACTATAATTTTGTAACCAAATAAACCCCCTTTGTAAAAGCAAATCCATTTCTGGTATTTTGCATAATGGCAGCATTAGTGGACCAGAACACCATATAAATAATATAAATAATGTAACATTTTCCCCTTTAATAATATATACTCAGATATATATTTTAGGGCTGTTAATTGCATTCACAATGTGGAATGATGGAAAGGCTGGGTCTAAGTTCTCTCTGGTCTCCAGTTAGCAGCAGCAACTTCTCCACCAGCAGTTTCAATTCAGAAATATTTGAGGAAGATTGCCCAGCTATAGTAACATAGAAATACGTGAAAATGAGTCAAACAGGTGATTAAACATGGGAGGTAACAGTTTAGAATCTGGAGTGTGGTTGCCTGAGTTTGATTCTTCTTTTGCAGTTTGCCAGCTATGTCACCTTGAGCAAGTTACATAACCTTCCTAGAATCACTGGCCTTAAATATAGGGTACCCCACCATATAGTCAGGAATTCAGTCTCCAAAGAGAGGTCTGGCCTTTGTCCTGGCTCCTGACAGGTGTAACTTCTAAACCTTTGGATTTTCCCAAGTGATAGAAGTGTTTTTATTATTTGTGGTGGGCCCCTGGGACCACACCTGATATTTATGCTAAGGAGATGACTCAGGAGAAGGAGCTGTTCACAACAGAAAGACCAACTCTCTGGTCAGATGGAAGGGGAGCTGGAGTTCAACCACGCGGGCATTGATTCAATCAACCCCTGCCCATGTAATGAAATCGCAGTAAAAAACTGGACAGCTCTGATAAGTTTTCCTGGTTGGCAATATTCTTTGAAAACTGTCTTATACCGATATGCTGGGATGGTGTTGTGTCCTTGAGGATGATGAAAGCTTCACATTTGGGACCTTCCCAGACCTTACCTGTGTGTCTCTTCATTTGGCTGGTTCTGATTTCCATCCTGTTGCTATAATAAAGCTGTAATCATGAGCATATAGCACTTTCCTGTGCTGACAGTCATTCTAGTGAAACATCCACCCTGAGGGAGTCTGTGGGGATCCCCAAATTTGAAGCCAGCTGGTCAGAAGTGAGGGTGGTGCTGGGGAACCCCAGACTTATGACTGGTGTCTGCAGTGAGTGCAGCCTTGGGGAACCGTTCCCTGTGACTGTGGAGTTTGGCCTAACTCTGAGTACCTACTCACAAGGTGCAGAGATTTTAAACAAATAGGATGGTCACTGATCTGAAGAAGGGTCCCCTCAGGAAGGACCTGAGGCTGGAGGTGCCACTATGGAATATTTCTAATTTTTCCAGACACTAAAGGAACTTCAGATGTCTCTCTCAAAACCCAAGAAAATCAAGTAAAAATTATTTTTTTCCAAGTAACATGAAAAGTTAAAAAAAATAAAAGGGGGTGGGTAGCTGGCCATAAAGCAGAAAGCAGTGACCACCACACAGTCTCTCTCTGGGCTTCCTGGAGAGGGTGTGGCATGTGGAGGGAGAGCTTGACTCTAGCTCCTTATAGTGGGTTGAGTTGTGTCTCCCCAAAGGCTATGTTCAAGACCCAATCCGTGGTACCTGTGGATGTGGAAATAGGGTCTCTGCAGATGGAATCAAGTTAAAATGAGCTCATGCCAGATTAGTGTGAGTCCTAACTCAAAGAAGACAACAGAAACCCCAGGAAGGAGAAGGCCGTGTGAAGATGCAGAGCACAGACATGGAGGGGAGGTGCCACGTGCAGACAGGAACAGAGACTGGAGTGATGTGGCCACAGGCCAAGGAAGGCCAAGGGGTCAGACGCACCCCAAAAGCCAGAAGAGGCAAGGAAGGATCCTCCCCTGGAGGCTTCAGAGGGAGCGTGGCCCCCGTGACACCTAGAATTCAGACATCTGGCGTCCAGAATGTGAGGGCTGAACCTCTTGGCTCCCTTCCCTCCATCCACCCCCACACCCACCCTCAATGGTCACAGCACCCTGTCCCGTCCTCCACACATACAGGCCCTAATAACACCCTACTGCGTGAGAGAGCAGGGGCCTGGAAGGAGCCCCTTTCCTCGCCAGCTGCTTGAACTGGAAATTGGCATCAGCTGCTGCAGCTGGTGTCCTTGAAGGGCTCGCTCCAGCAACCCGATGCCTAAAGAGAAGCTGGGAGAAGGCCTCTGGGCAAGATGCAGTATTTCTGTGCATATTCTGCTTGCAGTCGGGCTGCACAGGGAGGAAGTTCTGGACTTAGAAGATGGCGGGGATGGGGGAGGTTTGGCATATCCCTGCATCCAATCAACAGCTCTGCTCAGGTTCTGGAAGGAAATTTTCCCATCTACCTGGGGTTCCTCTGCAGGATTTAATTCCTTCTAAAAAGCCAAGGCAGACTCCTCCTGCTCAGCTGAGGCACAGCGAGAGTGGGACAGCGGTGGCACAGCCTCCTATTCCTACCCTCAGCTCCGCTCCACCATTTCAACCAGGGGTGGGAGGGCGTGGGGATTACACCACTGAACAGCTACCATACTGGCACAGGTGTGATGCCACTGGATTTTCTCCTCTTTCCTCCCCAGTGGTGTCTGTAATCGACAGTTGAAAACAAAAAGCACAAAAGACCCTCTCCTACCCCACCCCACCCCACCACCAGACTTCTAAGAATTGCCAGTTTTGTAGGTAGCCACAGTCCCAGGAGCCCCCAGCCGTTCCTTCCACATGTGGTTCCCACATCAGCAGCAACACTTGTTAGAAATGTAAATTCTGGCTTCTCCTTCCAACTGCTGAATCAGAATTCTGAGGGCAATCTGTGTTGTGACAAGCCCTCCAGCTGATTCTGATCCCGCCATGGTAGGCGAACCTTGGCTAGAGGTTGCTGAGAGACGGCTACCATGTCGGCAGAATGTAACATGAGGCGGGAAGGAGGCCTTCTTTTGGGGGCAATCGACATTTGTCTGGAGACCACTTCCTTTCCCCCTCTCCAAGGAAGTGAAGCCACACTCGACTAGATCTCCTCCAAGCTGGGGGTGGAGGTGGAGGCTTTCTTCTCCACGTGTAGCGCCCCAGGAAGGGAAACCCGAGACCTTATCTCCAACTAGATGACTGCTCAGGAAGGAGCGAGCTCTCCGTGGGACAATGACATCACAGAACAGGGAAGAGAAGGTGCAAGGATGGCCTTAAGCCCAGTTCCCCAGAGGTGCAGAAAATGCTTCCCGCCTGCGCCCGGGCCCCCCATGGGCCCGCAGAGGTGAGAGGGGATTGGGACAGGAAGAAGGGGGCTTCGGGAGAACACGCCGTGGCGCCCCGGGCTGCGGACAAGCGGGCGTAGCGGGTCTCTGAGGGGCCCCAGCGCCGGGGGTTCGCTGGGGAGGGAGTCCGTCCTCGGCGGGCGCCTGTTGGGGCCTCCCTCGGTCCACACCAAGCCTGCAGGGGATAAGGGAGGTCAGTGCCAGCGGCCGGGAGAGGCGAGCGGAGCGGGTCACACGCAGACAGCTGCCCTCCCTCCCCTCGCACAGGAGCAGACAGGGCCTGGGAACGAGAAGATGGCGCCCCTCCCCCAGCAGCGTCAGTCAAGGCTGGGCTGGGAGGTGGGGGTAGGGCGGGGGTTGGTGGGATCTGACTAGAATAGGAGACAGACTTTTAAACTCCAGTCCTTTCAAGTCTTGAGAACCGGAAGGAGACGGCTTTGATGTCGGCGAGTGGCTGAGAGGTTAGGGAATCGGCCTGAGCCGGCCTGCGGGGAGCCTGCCCCCTGGCGGAGATGCGCGGTGCGACGCTGCCGAGTTGGTAGCAGTTATGGAAAAGACCTTTTCCTGCTCATAGCTTAATGATCACTAATCCCCACCTCCCACCCTCACGAGATATTCTCGTCTCAGTTTGCAACTGGGGCATCTGTGGCTCTGGGAATTAAGGAACTGAGCATACGCCGCATGCTAGCAAGTGGCAGTGCGGAAACTGGAACCCGGCTCCGTCAGGAAGCAGGTCAAAGCAGCCACGAGTTTGCGGGATCCTGGGCCTGAGGGCTGGGGGACCCCAGGTCGATGGACCCTGCCTGGTGCAGGATTTACAGTGTGTGCTGGTTGTTCTCCCCCTTGAAGAGAACCCTCTCCTGCTATGCTGTGGAGAGCGTGGGAAGATGAGGTTGCCCCAGATCTGACCTTCACAGGGAAGAAAATAGAACAGCTGGTAATCCGAGCTCTCTGCCTCAAGCAGGTTTGACAGCCCACGCACATACACACACAAATGCTTGAAAGACACAGAGAAATTGTTCCAGGCAGGAGCAGACTCGAGGGCAGGGAGTGGGAGTATTGGAGGATCAGCCCTCCTTCTACCCCCTCCTCCTTCAAGCTCTTCCACAAAGGGAATATTTGATCCTAAATCCCAGCCCAGACTTTGGGGATGACCCAGCCTCAAGGGGAAGAAGGCCAGGCCTCTCAGTCAAAGTCACTCTCTGACCAGCCTTCAGGTCATTGGCTTTGACCTGAACTTGCTCACACTGGCTTTTTTGTGCATCCAGCATTGCCTCTTGGACTCTGGCCTGTAGAACCCATGCTCAAGAAAAAGCAACTCCAGGCTAAGAAAGTGGACTCTGGAAAATGGGGGTTTGCAGAGGGCCTGCAATTAGGGGAGTGACCTGTGCAATGTTTTGCACTATCTCTTGCCTCTTGTCTTCTGTGACATGATGCCCTCCTGGCTCTCCCTCTTTCTCCTTGGTCACTGCTTCTCAGTGTCCTCTGCTGCCTCCTCCTCTATCCTACCTCTACTAAATCTGGGGATTTTTTCAGGACTCATCCTGGACCTTGTCTTTTCTCTGCCTTCTAAATAGGTGAGCTCATCCTTTCCTACTTCTTTAAATACCCTGTATATACTGATGACCCTTAAATTTGTATCTCTAGCTCAGAACTCTAGTCTTATTTATCCACTTGCCTAATAATATCTTCATTTGTGTCTCACAAACATCTTAAACACAGTATCCCTCAAACTCAAATTACAGTTTTCTTTCAGGGGATCTTATAGATTCTATCTCCAAAAAGTTATCCACTTTTTTCTCTTCTGCTCCCATGCTTGCTCAAGTTAACAGCATTTCCCTCACTGAAATTTCCCTGCCCATTTCTTTCCTGACGTGGCCTCCTAACTTGACCCTCAATTCATTCTTCATAGAACAACCGGAGTAATATGGTTAAAATGAAAAGCAAGTCATTTTATTCTTCTGTGTATAGTCCTCAAATGGCTAATTATTGTGTTTAGACTGAAATCTAATATTTTCCTGAGGTCCCCAAGGCCCTCTATGACCTGGCTCCTGTCTACCTGTGCTAGCCATTAGTGCTGCTCACCCATGTTTCCATTTTTTCTCTCCTTCCTGGCACATGGGATGACTGCACTCCCTCAAATCCTCGAAGTAAAGCTGTGACCATGTGACTTTCTTTGGACAATGAAACGTGAGCAAGATCTAGTACATGACTTTTAACATTTTCTTCCCCTGCTATAGTGATTGGGGGAATGAGTATGGATATGGTGGTACTATAAGATCAAAGCAGCTTACACATCTTGGAAGTCTGCCCAAATGCACAGTGGATTTTTCAGAGGTGAAAAATAAGTTTCTGTTGTAAGATTTGGGATTGTTTGTTACTGCAGCAAAACACTGCCTATCCTGATTGATACACTGCCTTTTCATCTCTCTCTTTTCCTTGGTTACTGTATTTCAGTCACTCTGGCCTTCTTTCAGCTCCTGAAACACATCAAGATCTTTTATTCTTCAGAGTCACTGTACATCCTATTCCATCATCTGGAATGCTTTTACTTCCACTCTTGGAATGGCCAGATTGTTCTGCTTTGACTCCTAATAGAGAATATATTAAAGGAAAAGTAAAATGTCAAAGTATGAACCTAGAGGAGTCTATAAACTAGGGTAGGGGTGGGGAATGTGGGAATTTGAAGAAAAAGAAAAGGGAAACAGCATTCATTTTCTAACTCTTTCATTTGATCAACACTTATGGACACTCTTTATGTGCCAAGGATTTTTTATATGCCAGGGAAATAAGATGGATCAGACATTATCCCTGACTTAAAGGAACTCACAGATTGTTAGGGGAAGATTGCAAAACTAAAAGAGGAGTCAGAGAAGACAGAAATCGACTGTGGCAGTAATTAATGCTGAAGAGATCAAAGAGAAGGAAGGCCTAGAAAAAGCCATTAAATTTGGAGAGGAGGAGGTGATTAGAGATTTTTGTGGGAGCAGTGGTGGGAGCAGAAGCAGCTTGCAGTGGATGGATGCATGTGATGGTTTGAAGCCATATGTACCCCAGAAAAACATGTTCTTAAAATTAAGAACTCTTTGTAAGTAGGACCTTTTGATGAGGCTACTTCAGTTGTAATGCAGTCACTGGAGTCATTTATAAATCGAATGAATTCAGACACGAGAGAGAAAGCCTCAGAAGTTAGAAGCTGAAATCAATGAAACCTGGAAGAGAAGGGACACACCAGTAGATGCCACCATGTGACTTGTCATGTGACAGAGGAGCCAAGGATCATCAGCAGCCAGTCTTGGGGAAGAAAGCATCGTCTTGATGATGTC
Organism: Bradypus variegatus; assembly: GCA_004027775.1. Lineage (NCBI taxonomy): Eukaryota > Metazoa > Chordata > Mammalia > Pilosa > Bradypodidae > Bradypus > Bradypus variegatus. Next base: position 1,055 of record PVKY010015663.1, on the reverse strand, counting down.
TTGATTTGGACATTTTCCTGGCCTCAAGACCAGGAGTCAATAAATTCCTGTTGTTTAACCTGAACCATTTCATGGTATTTGCTTTCAGCAGCCTGGGAAACTAAAACAGTGTATGAGTGGGAGGTAAAGAAGTGGTGGACATTTAATAATAATTACTGCTGCCTTTAATGGTCAGTTCATGAATCAATTTGGCTAGACTACAGTTCCCAGTTATCCATTCAAACATGGATCTAAGTGTTGCTGTGAAGATAATTTGTAGATGTGAGTAAAGTCCATAATATATTGACTTTAAGAGAGTATCCTAGATAATCCAGGTGGGCGTGATTCAATTGTTTGAAAGGTCTTAAAAGTAGAGCTGAGTCTTACCAGAAGAAGAAATTCTGCCAGTACCCAAAAAGAAATCCAATAATATCTATCTCCTCCTGGTTTTTTTTTCTCTGATTTTACTCTAACTAATACATGGCCTCTTACTGAGAGTGCCAGGAACTTTCACACGTATTATTTCCAATCCTTTCAAAAGTGAATATTATCTCTGTTGTTTTACAGATGAAGAAATCAAAGCCGAGAGATTACATCACTTGGCCCAAATCACACATCAAGAGTGGCTGAAGAAATCAAAGCCGAGAGATTACATCACTTGGCCCAGATCACACATCAAGAGTGGCTGGATAAAAATCCAGATCTCCTGACTCCAATGCCCATGTACTTTCCTTCACTTTGCCCTGCCTGTATAGCCAAACCTGTAGAGGTTTTGGAGCAATGAAGAGAGAGATTAAACAGACTGTAGAAAGAGGGTTTACTTGTGGGATTCCCTTTAAAATAAAAGCAAAGGACAAAGTTTTTTCAGAAAATTTCCTTGTTTCTCATTAGTTTATAAAATTAACAACTGAATCGTATTAATTATTCACAAAAAGAAGCACAATGAATCCCAAAATTGGAATGAATTTACAGGTGGCACAAGGAGCAGATGTGTATATATTTTGACAGGTAATGTCATGTTCAGATAACAACTCTGGATGTGGATAGGCCCAACTGGATCACCATGGGGAAAAGAG
>PVKY010015662.1:0-10087 GCA_004027775.1 Bradypus variegatus | reverse complement strand
CACACACACACACACACACACACACACACACACACACACCACAGCCCCTGCACGTAGGTCCCAGTGCAGGTGACTTCTGTCTGAATAAGTCTGATATTTCAGCTCTGAAGTCATCAGCCTCTGGCTCATCTGTACTGGTGGACTGGGGAGGGAACACTCCCCGAGGGCATCTCTCAGTGGAAGGAGATCTTCGGTTCTGACGGCTGCAGGGAATGTCCACTGCTCTGCAGTCTGGTGCTGGCTTCCGGTCCTTGCAAACCAAAGTTGCCTGGGAACATACTGGAGACATTCAGACTGTCATACGGCACGGGCAGACACTTCTGTGGGACAACTCCTTCCCTTGTTGCACAGCTTGGGGAGAGGCATTTAAAAAATGAAAATGCGGCCTCCAAAATTCCATCACTGTAATTTTCACTCCTAATGCTAAGAAGGTCATTTTATTCTGTGCTTATTTCAATGTTTTACATCCAAACCGCTAGCATCCGGGTGGAAAACATCCAGGTTTCCCTTTCATGATGAATTAGGGTGAGGGAGTCAGGCACAAAAAGGGATGACAGAGGATGTCTGGCTCTGGCCTCCTGGCTTCTAAGATTGGGGGCCAAATACCCTGCACACAGACAGGAGCTGGAGGACACACCACAGAGCAGGTGCTAGGCCAGTGGAGGCAACAGTAACAGCAGCCATTGCTGTGGTTAAGCATTTCCTGAACCTCTGGGCTTGGCATTATAGTCTCCATTGTACAGTTTACAAAATTGTGGCTTAGGAAGGATACACAAATTACCCAATGTGACATTCCTAGAAAGGCGGCCCTAGGATGGAACTAAGATATGTTTGTCACCAAAGCTTAGGTTCTTGCATGTTGAGAATGAGCAAGTGTGTAGAGGTCTTGGAGGCCCTCTTGGATCCAGGAATTGGCCCATGAGGTTGGATGGGGTGAGGAGGGTAAAATGGGTGTTCTAGTTTGCTAATGCTGCCAGAATGCAAAACACCAGAAATGGATTGGCTTTTATAAAAGGGGGTTTATTTGGTTACACAGTCTTAAGGCCATTAAGTGTCTAAAGTGATGCGTCAACAATCAGGTACCTTCACTGCAAGATGGTCAATGGTGTCTGGAAAACCTCTGTCAGCTGGAAAGGCACATGGCCGGCATCTGCTCCAAGTTCTGCTTTCAAAATGGCTTTCTCCCAGAATGTTCCTCTCTAGGCTTCAGCTCCTGAAAAATGTCACTCTTAGTTGTTCCTGGGGCATTTTTCCTCTCTTAGCTTCTCTGGAGCAAAAGTATGCTTTCAAAGACCATCTCCAAAATGTCTCTATAGGCTGAGGCTCCTCTCTCAGTTCCAGTGTGTTCTTCAAAGTGTCCCTCTTGGCTGTAGCTCCTCTTCAAAATGTCACTGTCAGCTGTACTGAGTTCCTGCTGTTTGTCAGCTCATTTCTATGGCTCGTGATTTAACTTAGACCCACCCTGAATGGGTAGGTTAACAACTCCATGGAAATGATCCAATCAGAGTCATCACTCACAGTTGGGTGGGGTGCATCTCCACAGAAACACTCAAAGAATTGCAATCTAATCAACACTGAAACGTCTGCCCACACAAGATTACATCAAAGATAACAGAATTTTGGGGTACGTAATATATTCAAACCAGCACATTGGATATTTCCAGAGGCTGATGTAAAAGATGGAGGCAAAAAGGTAGAGAAGGCTTAGTTTGCCTACAGATACAATTTGAAAAGGGTGAGACTGTGTTCAGTTTTCTTCCCCACCCGTTGCTTCTGTGCCAGAGCGAGCAATGACCACCAAACACAGGGCAGGTTTGTCTGAAGACTTCACCCTGGGCCATGCTCACAAGCATCCTTCTCTGAGCCGCCAGGCTCCTGATCTTTCGGGACCCTGATTTTCTGCCATCTTGACCTGTCAACATTACCTATTCTAAGAATAACATAGTTTGATGCTCTATCTCGCGCCAAGATACCTGCTCCACAAAAGGGACGCCTCGGGGTTACCGTGGGTGAATCTCCAGAGTTGGATTCCCAATGAAGAATTTGAGGCAGGGGGTCAAGAAGAGCCATTTCTGGACCAGGGTGGCCTTCCTGAGGGCCTGCAAATCCCACCTCAAAGGCCCATGTGTGGGCCTCAAAATTACCAGCTGCATGAGGCAAAATGCCTCTGATACTGCCTCAGAAGGTCCTGGGACAGTTTGTCAAGCCTCCACTTTCCAGGCCTGTGTGGTGGCTCAGGCTGCTTCCAGCCTCAGTGCCCCTGGGTCAGGTCCAAGGCTGGCTGCGTGAAGCCTGGCTTGGCAGGGCTTCCTGGCCACAAGGAGCCCTCTACAGAAATCCCCACTATCTGGGTCTGGGGTAAAATCAGGGAGGTCTCTTTTTCTCCCAAGTGAAACGGTTGAAGAGTTGGCATGACCTGGGAGGAAAAATCAAGTTCTATGTGAAAATCATGCTCTTAAAATGAGCAAGAGTAACTGGTCTACCAGGTTTGAGAATGGTTTACAAAGGGCTGAAGGCTAACACCCAAAACTCCAACCTGGCCTGGCTTTGGGAGCTCCAGGCTATCACTGGGCTACCTATGGGGATTTTCAGCACCAAGGATAGTGCCACCTTCTAAGGTACCCTGGGAAAGGGACATTTCCAGCAGCCAGGAGTAAGGGGCCCTTCCTGTCCAAGTGAGTCTTGGCCAAGCACCACAGGTGCTAAGGACCACAGGGACATCCATTTTCTCTAGACCTTGCAGCCACCAGGCTGTCCTGTTGGCCCAATTAAGGTGCCAGTTTCACTAGCAACAAAATCAGATTCACTGCCTTTTTGCTGAAGTCTGCATTTGGGAAAACAAAGACAAGGAAGAGAGTTTGGGTTTTCAAACCTTGACATTATCTTTGTCTGTTAGGACTTTCCATCCTCCCAACATTTTCCACAAATGCCTTTTAAACATCGAAGGCCTTTTCATGTTGACTTATGCTTTGATGACACCTAACAGTAAGTCTTCCATTTGCACCAGAAACCTAGGGCTACCCTTGCACAAGAGTATTCCTTGGAGACAGCTCTTATAAAAGACAGTAAAACTGGGAACTTCTTAGTCATTAAATCCTTTCTTCCATTCTTTTTAGACTCTTACCATGGAAAATTTCAAACATATGAAGAAGTGTATAGTATAATGAACCCCATTTAACCATCACCCGGAGTCAACCATTACCAAGGTTCTCCTACCCATCCCTTTTTCCCAGTTAATTTTCAAAATGTAATTTTATTTTTGAAATTTAGAAAGTATACGTCAATAAGGCAGAAAAACTGATCCAGTTCCCACCCCTCCAAGTCGACAAGTGTGTATTTCCTTCCAGCTCATAGTATCTTTATTGATCAGTCATTGTATCTTTCAGCCAGTGACCGCACAAGGCTCTCCTCCCCTCGCTGGTCATCATGGAAGAAGGCTGAGCTGGAATGCAGCTGTGGTCCCAGCTCCCTTGGCCCCAGCTGTGACCTTTTCCCACACAAGACTTTTGTAACCAATGCTCTTTGGGGTCCCTTAAAGCACTGACCCCCTGTGGTCACTCTAGGTTCTGAGGTCACAGTGGACCCAAGCGCGCCAGGTCAAGCCACCGCCGGGCAGGGGGTTGGGGTTGGTGGCTGCTGGGCCTGTGTGGCTCTCCTCAGACTGGAGCCCACCCCGTCCTAATGTCCCGGCTCCAACTTCTCTCCCCAGAGCAGGAAGAGCAAAGCCGGGAGGCAACGGAGCAGTGGCGGCAGTGGCATTACGACGGCCTGTACCCGTCCTACCTCTACAACCGCCACCGCATCTGACCTCGCCTCCGCCCAAAAGCAAACTAGAAGACCCAGCCTGAATCGCACACAACCCTCCCAAGTGTTCAAGACCTCTGCCCACACAAGCAGGCCCCCTGAAAGGGTCTTGGCTGGGGCCTGCCGGGGTTACCAGCCCTGGATTAGAACGCCTTGGCCTTTGCTACTTTGCAGATGATTTTCTGTGGTGACCAAAAGCCCTTGGGACCCCCTAGTGCCAAACCCACAGTGGCTTCCCTTGCTTAGCCCGTATTCCCCAAGTATGACTCCTGTCTGACAGAACAATGCAAAGAATCACAGTAGAGAGTAAAGATTACGGTTTGCTTCCTGCTCATCAATAAAACACTGAACCAACAATGTGTACATTCTTCTCAACTTGCAAACTGAGTGGGATCCCCAGTCTCCCGAGTGCCAGGGCTGCTCTTGCTAGCAGTGTTTGAAGGCTGCAGCTCAAACAGCTACTGCTCCTCCTCCCCACCAGACTGTCAGGAATAGCCGCATGAATGAAAGGAAAATGCTAGCGAAATATTTTTGGTGAAACCATTCTCTGGGAGGGCTTGCAGAGCTCAGGTGTTGCCTCCTGGCTCTGACCAAAGCCTTAAGGTTTAGCTGGGAGTTTGTAATCTCATCACATAGAGGCTAGCGTCAAGGTGAGGCCAGTTGTTCCCAACATGACAGCAGATACCATTTAGTTTTGGTGTCACCCTACTTTCCTTCCCAGAGCCTGCTGTGCCCTCCTGACCTCTGACCTCCTGTCCCAGCCTCGGCCTCTGTCCTCCCAGCCTTCTTACCTGTGGGGACTCCACACTGAGAGGGCAGAGAAGGAAAGGGCCATGTGACCAGTCATCTCTGCTGGGGTCACAGACCTCAGAAGATCAGGAGGGCACAGATAGAGTAAGCATCCGCTCTTGGCTGCCCACAAGCCTACCCCGGGGGGCTCGGCTTCCCCATGATGAGCGTCCCTGGCTGCTTCTGAGGCCGGGATTCCAGGGCAGTGCAGGGCAACTCTCCCTAAAGGGGGCAAACCTGAGGAGTTGCTTTAAGGAACAGACGCTGCCACTGCGGTAAAATACTGCACCAGAGGACCCTCCACATGTGCTTTTAAGGACTTTTTAAAACATCGATAGAGCCTATAAAACATTTTTGTGATTAAGCCTATCTCAAACCACCTCATATTCCAAACCACCTCCAAGACAGGCTGAATTTGCTCACATAAACTCCAAGCAGGAGCGGAAGTGGCCTTGGGAAGAAGGCCCACTTTCTTCTCGGTACCAGGAGCCCTGCGCTTCATAATCTGGACGCTCGGGCTTGGGGCCTATGTCAAATTCCCTCACCACAAAAGCCAAAGCAGTGCCCTGTGACACTGTGTTAAATGTCACCTGAAGTGTTAAATGTTGGTAGCCAGACTCAGGAATGTTCCGATTCTGCCATATTGGGGATGACTGAGGGACTTACTCTAAAGTTGTTTTTGATGCCTATCTTAGTTGTCTGCGGGTGTCTAAACTGGTCCAAATAAGAATGCTTCAGAGAGAAAACCAGGAGAGTCACGAGAGGTTTCCTTAGGCTTAGAAAATATGCAGAAAATTGCATTTCACCATTTAACATATTATTTATATCTCTAGTAATTCTACCATTTTTTAAAAAGCAAGACACTTCTACCACAATATTATTTTAGTTACAATATGTGCTTGTTGTTGAAAATCCACACAATATAGAAATCTCTTACAAAAAAGGAGTCTTCTCTTTTTAGGTCTGTTCAATTCTACCCCGAGGCCAGCCCTATCAGTGGTTTGGGTGCATTCTCCCATGTTTTCCTATTTACACACACACGCACCCTATACACGTGTGCACCCCCCCACACACACACATGCTCTTCATTCTTTCTAAAAGCAAAGTAAAATGCAACTGTACAACGCGAGCAGCCCCTCTCAGTAGCTTAGGAAGGACCTGCTGGAAGGGAGCTCCAAGCTAGTGCCACAGAAGAACTGGGGAAACCAGAAGTTGGCTTTGAAGGCGTCCTATTTTTAATGGGGTCATTTGCCGCAGCCAAGTGGCTCCACGATTTTATTGGCACCTAGATGTCCCCTGCTTTCGTTTTCCTAGCAGTAAGGGACCGAGCCCCTACTGGGACCTTCCGTGCCAGGTCTGTGGCAGCCCTGGTCTGCTGAAGCGCCCTGTCCTGAGCGGAGCTCCCCAGTCTCCCTCAAAAAGCCTGTTTACGTTTACGCCACGTGGTGCTGGAGGCCTGTGGAGGTGCGTCTGTCACCTTTGCGTGACACCGAATGTGCTGGTTTACGCACTCCTTATTAGACACGAAGCTACTTCACATTATTTATCATGACCATGCGCTAGTATTTCAGCAGGACAGATTTCAAGACATGACATTCTGGATCATGGCTCATACACACTTTAGATAAACCAAATCCTCTTCAAAGAGGTTACAGGCTCACTATCATTGGTCATCCTTGCCAATCCTTTCTTAAACCAAGTAATTTGAGACTATTAGCAGGAAAAGTCTGGGACAGGGACCCTTGAAATGCAGCAAACTTACCCTCGGCTGTTCTCGAAAGCAGAATTGATCCAACAACGATCAGTGCATGTCCCGCCGCCGTGATGAGACCCCTTCCTGGCCCTCCTCCCTGCCTTCGGGCCCTTTTGAACAGAAAGGCTGATGGGAAGCCCACTGCTCTCACTGGCCTCCCTGGGCTGAGGGATCATGCAGCTTTAAATCAGAATGCGATTGCAGAAGAAACTGGAATAACGCACCTTGCGGGTGCCTTGACATTTCATTACAAGTTTTACTTATTACCCGATGAGATGGAAATTATCTGGGAGGAATGAGGATTTCAAAGTTCTGAAGTGTACACCTTGACAGGGAGGTATGGAGTTGGGCTGTGTGCCAGTTTTAATGTATCAGGTGCCCCCAAATGCCCTTATCTTTCACGCAATCTTTTGTAGGCAGACGTATTAGTCTTGATTTAGATTGTAATTCTTTGATTGTTTCTATGGAGGTGTGGCCCCATCCATTCAGCATGGGCCTTATTAGTTTACTAGAGCACTATAAAAGCTCAGACAGAAGGAGCGAGCTTGCTACAGTCAAGAGGGACACTTTGAAGAATGCACAGGAGCGGAGAGAGGAGCTACAACTTACAGAGGCATTTTGGAGATGGCCTTTGAAAGCAGTCTTTTGCTCCTAAGAAACTAAGAGAGAACAAGTGCCTCAAGAGCAAACTAAGAGTGACATTTTTTGAGGAGCTGCAGCCTAGAGAGGAACGTCCTGGGAGAAAGCCATTTTGAAACCAGAACTTTGGAGCAGACACCAGCCACGTGCCTTCCCAGCTAACAGAGGTTTTCCGGACACCACTGGCCATCCTCCAGTGAAGGTACCCATTGTTGATGGGTTATCTTGGATAATTTATGGCCTTAAGTCTAACTTTGTAACCAAATAAAATCCCTTTTATAAAAGCCAATTCATTTCTGGTGTTTTACATTCCGGCAGCATTAGCAAACTAGAACAGACACTGATACTTAAAAATGGTTAAGATGTCCAGTTTTATGTTATATGTACACTTTGCCATAATAACATAAAATTGTGTCTACTGTTTTAGTTTGCTCTAGTTGCTGAAACACAATATACCAGAAATGCGTTGGCTTCTACAACGGGGATTTATTACTTACAAGCTTACAGTTCCAAGTCTGTGGAAATGCCCAAACTGAAGCATCATCAGGATGATACCCAGACTCTGAGGCAGGCTGCCGGCGATCCTCAGCTCCTCCGCCACACAGGCAGGCACACAGTGGTTCTGCTGGTCTCTACCTTCTCTCCTGGGCTTCGTTGCTTCCAGCTTCTGGCTTCTCCATGTGTGGCTTTCTTTCTCAGTTTTTGTGTGTCCCCTCAGCTTCTTTTTTTCTATTTCATTGTTTATAAAGAACTCCAGTAAAAGGATTAAGACCCATCTGGGGTACGCCTCAACTGAAAATGACCTAATCCAAAAGTCCCACCCACAATAGGCCAACCCCCACAGGAATGGATCCGCTTTAAGAACGTGATCTTTTCTGGGGCACATAACAGCTTCAAACCTAAAAAATGTCTTGAACAGGCAATGCAAACACATGGTTTAAACTTTCCAAAGGAAAGAAAGGAATACAGTGGCAAGTAAGTCCCTTCCCTGTCTCCCCAAAGAGTTCCTTCAAGCAGTAATAGTCTGTGCACATTAACACATGAAATTAACTATCACCATGATCACATGGAAATCCTAAGAAATAAATAAAAAAGCTGTTCTACTGGTAATAAGTGCATTTAGCAAGGTTTCAGTCTGCAAGATCAATAGACAGACATTGTTCTATATACCAGCAAGTGAGCACTGGAAACTAAAATGGGGAAAAATACCATTTACAGTATCAAAACACATGAAATATTTAGAAATAAATATAACTATAAAATACATAGAAACCCAGTACACTAAAAACTATAAAACACTATTGAGAAATATTAAAGAAGACCTAAATAAATGGAAATAAACCGTAGTCATGGAGATGCACTCTTACTATTGGCAAGATGTCGATTTCCTCCAAATTCATGCACAGATTCAACACAATCCTAATAAAAATCTCAGCATTTTTTTCAGTAGAAATCCATCAGCTGATTCTAAAATTTTGTTAAAATGCAAAGGACATGGAATTGCCAGAACAAATTTATAATAGAACAAAGTGGAGGACTAACACTACCTGATTTCAAGACTTATTATACAGGTATAGTAATTAAGACAGAGTGGTACTGGCATAAGGATTGACACAAAGATTAACTTAACAGAGTTGAGTCCAAAAATAGACTCTCAAATGTGGAGCAAATGGAAAGCTCATACATTACTCGTGGTTGTGATTTTCAACAAAGGAGCCAAAGTAATCCAATGGGGAAGTTATAATCTTTCCACCAGGAGCGGCTGTCACAACAGAATACGCACATGTGTAACAGTGAGTCGCAACCCTTACCTAGGGCATATACACAAATTAACTTGAAAATGGACAGTAGGCCTCCAAGTAAAAGCTAAAACTATATGAAGATTCTAGAAGAATACCTAAGAGAAAATCTTTGTTACCTTAAGACAGACAGAGATTTTTTAAACTAGGACACAAAACACAGGAACCAGAATAGAAAACTTGATGGACTTCACCGAGATCATCTGTGGTTTGCCGTGTGCAAACCTGGCACCCAGGAGGGCTCCATCCCAGCCTGTATTGGTGAACACTTCCCCTTTCCAAAACTTCTGCAGCTTTTTTTGCAATGTTAAAGCCAACTGATTTCTTCTTTGTGCCACTGTATTATTTTCGTTAGCTATATCATATCTTTCCTCAGTACCGGCAAATACAGAAAGACGTTCATTTTTGACCCATCTCTCCTTCTCAAGAGCTATACTGCTTCCAAATCTCTACCCAGGGGATAAGAGCAGCCTATTTTATTTGCAGAGTAGATGTCCTGATGAGGCTGTCAGTGACACACTCAGGCAGATAGCGCTAGCCCAGATTTTTAAAAATAAATGTTGCCAGACACACTAACCTATTACAAACATCAAGTTTACTCCTATCATCCATCGTCAGCTTGTACAAAGAAGCCCAATTCATAAATCTCTTCCCATCAACTTTGCGATACAGCAACCTGAAGCTTTTAATGTTTTAAGTTTTCTTTGGGGAATATTCCACATCAGTCATTCAGAAGCTCCTTATTTGCTGTCCTTGATCAGTTTTTCTTTTGTGGTTTGGAAAAGGAAAATATATTTTATTTAAAAAACAAACGAACAAACAAACAAAAAACCCTCACAAAACTCTTAAAAAGAAAGATGATTTAAAAAAAAAGGCATTTATTTCCTCTAAACAGAAAAAGGCACAGCAAAAAAAACCCACCAACCAACCAAAACCTATTGCAAAGATTTTACGTCAGATCAGGCAAGTTCTCCACACAGGGCATATTCAGGTTTTGTTTGCTAATTTAGATCACTATGTATCCATGCTGTTCTCATGGCCCTACCTTACCAGTGACTAGTTAAGAAATAAACACACACTGAATTTACATGAAAGTATTTAACACACATTGATAAGATGATAGGATTAAATGACTGATTTCATTGGTGAAGCATACTTTTGATGAAAACAAGTAAGCTTCCCTGCTCACCCCTGAATGAGTACTTCATATTCTAAGAAAGCACAAACATAAAGCACCTCAAATGCAAGCCCCCCAAGATCTAGTGTATCCAAGAAGCAACTCAATTACATTTTTAAATGATTT
>PVKY010015661.1:0-10091 GCA_004027775.1 Bradypus variegatus | reverse complement strand
TGCCTCCATAAACACCAGTGTGCAAATGTCCATTCATGAGCCTGCTCTCAATCTTCCAAGTATATGCCCCCTAATGAGGTTGCAGGACCTTATGCCACCCATATACTTATATGCTAAGACATTTTAATAATGGCATTATTTATATGAAATGATTTTTCTGCTTCTATTGATATGATCCTATGATTTTTCCTCCTTTTCCTGTTAACATGGTGAATTACTTTAATTTTAGAATGTTAAATCTATCCTGTTTTCTGGAATAAATCCAACTTTTATGTTGTATAATATTCTTTATACATACATTTGAATTTGATTTGCTAATTTTTTTTCAGATTTTGTATTATGCTGGAAGTCATTGGCTTGTAAATTTCTCTCCTTATATTAAAGTAGTCAAGTTTTGGTATCAAGATTTTTTTGGCCTTTAATGATGATTTCGTGATTTGAGAATTAGTCCTATATTTTTCCTCTGCAGTAGTTTGTGTGGGTGGTTTTAATGTTCCTAAAATGTTTGGAAGAAATCATTACAAAGTCATCCAGTTCTTACATTTATTATTTATTGTATTTGTTGTTTCTTAAATTTATTGTTTGAATGATCTGGTTCTTAAATTTATTGTTGAAATGTTTCATTTCCAGTTTAATTTTGTTGGATAGATATAGGACTATTCATATTTTCTGTTTCTTATTTTGTCTGTTTTGAAATATTAGTTTTTTCCTTGGAATTTACTTGTGAATTTTTAAATTTATTTGCACTAAGTTGTTTATAACATTCCTTTATCTTTTATAATAAAATTGGCAAATGAAATCCTCCTTTTGGTTCCTGATATTAGTAATTGGTGTATTTTCTCTTTATTTTTTGAGAAGTCCTTCCAGATTTTTATAGGATTTAATTTTTCTTGTGCTCTCTTTCTGTTTCATGGGATTTTGTTCTTTTATTATTTTATCGCTTCTAATTTCTTTGGGTCTAATTTCCTTTTCTTTTTCTAATTTCTTGAGATGTATATTTAGATCCTTTATTTTCAGCATTTTTTATTTTATCTCATATGTTCATTTAAAGCAATAAATCTTTTCAAAGCAGGACTTTGCATCCTACAAGTTTCGATATACATTTTTTTCATTTTTACTTTCCATTGTATTTTTTTGGGCCATGGGTAGTCAGATATACATGATATAATTTCCAAATATTTGGGTATTCTTCAGTTATCTTTTTATTGTTTATTTCTATCTTAATTCTACTGTGATCAGAGAACATATTGTTTAACATTTCAAGGCTTTGAAATGTGTTAAGAGATGCTTGCTTTTGCCCCATCCCAGAGTCAAATTCAGTAAGAATTCTATGTGTACTGGAAAGAAAAGTGTATTATGCAGTCATTGATTCTATTACATCAATGAAGTCAATTAGGTCACATTTATTATTTCCATTTTTCACATCTTCTGTAACCTCATTAGTTTGCCTCTACTTGTTAGCATTTTGCTATAGATAGATAGATAAAGGAGTTTTTCAGACTACAACTATGAGTGTAAGTTTGTCTATTTTCTTTTTAGTTGTTTCCAGTGGGCTATGTTAACACATACATAAAAATTTAGGACTATTATATCTTCCTGGTGGACTGACACTTTTCATAATTGAATAACCCTCTTTATCTCTGGTAATATGCCTTGTCTGAAAGTCTTACATGCCTACTAATAACACAGCTACACAAAATTTTTTTTGTTGTTGTTGTTGTTAGCATTTGTATGGTTTAACTTTTAACATATTTTTAATTTCAAATTTTCTGTAACCTGATATTTAAAATGTATTTTCTCTCAACAGGATGTTTTCCAAATTTAGCCAGGCAGTCTTTGCCTTTTAGTTAAGTGTATTCTGGTTATAGTTAGCATATTTATTGACATATTTGTTTTTAATTTACCATTTTCCTATGTATATCCTGTCTGACCTAGATATTTTAGATTCCTTTTTCAATCATTTACTAATTTCTTTTTGAGTATTCTGTTGTTTTCATTATTACTTTCATACCCATCTTCCCTATTAACATCATTCTCTTGTTCTTTTAGTGGCTGTATGAGAAATTACAACATGCATCCTTCTCTTGAAAATGTGTAACATAAATTCATACTTTTAAAGCTTCCTGAACAATACAATGATTTTTAAACATTTTAAATTCATGGTTGACTTATATTTAGGTTCTTTGTGTATTATAAACCTTCATAGGGTATACTAATTTTATTTTCTATAGAAAATATTCACTTAGATTTACTACACACTTACCCTTTGTTGTTATTCATGTCTTTCTCAATTTCAGTGGTGAAAATATGGTACCATTTCCATTTACAGTTTTATATTTCTTTCAATACATTTATGCCAGCAATGGATCACCTCAATTTTTGTTTGACTGATAAACTATTACTTCATTTTCTTTTTCAAAGGATTGTTTTTATAAATATGGATTTTTTGTTTAGCAGTTATTTTCTTTTAGCATTTTAAGTATGTCATTCTGTTGTCTTCTGAATTCCATTTTTTTTGAAGATAGCAATAATTTTTCTTTGAAAGAAATGTCTTTTTTTTTCTTTGGCTGAATTTTGGAATCTGTGGATTGATGTCTTTTATCAGTTTTGGGAAAATTCTAGGTAATTGTATTTATTCTGACCCATTATTTTTTCCTTTCTTCCTGCAACTCCAATTAGATTTATGCTATACAATTAAGCCATATTTCAAGTGGCTAGATGCTTTTTGATATTTTTCCTATACTATTTTTCTCCATATTTTATCGCTCCGGATATTAACTATTGATCTATCTTCCAGTTCACCAATCATCTTTTTAGTTCCATTTGATCTGCTGTTAATCTTATCTACTGCATTTCCAATTTTAGAAATTAGATTTATTTAGAAATTTAGAATTTATTTTATAATTAAATTTCTGAATATCTATTTGCCTCATGATTTTGTTATAGATTCAAGTCCTGTGGCAAACTTCTACAATTTTTGAATCAATTTTATTAAACATCTTCATCAGTTATTTTTAAAGACTTCTCTCACAGCTTCCTAATCTGTGTTGTCTATAGATCAATTTCTATTGTCATTTTTCCCTTAGTTTGCAATCATTTGATCCTATATGCTGATGTGCCAGGCAACTTTTGATTGAATTCTGTATATTTTATATAAAGTGTGTGCAACTAATTTGAGGGTCTAGATAAGGTTATCTTTCAGAGATTTTTTTTCTTCTTGTTGTCAGAAGAGGAGTAGCTCATCCTCATTTATTGTAGGATGGAACTAATTCAGTGTTGAGTTTCTGACTTTGTGAGCACTAGTTTATTTCTTACATGACTTGCTCATAGGATATAGGACTTCAAGATTCCCACCTGTAAGCTTGGTGTGTTTACCTGGGCCTCTTTTTCTTGATGGGCCCTGAGCTCTAATTTTGTCTCCCCCTCACCATGGGACTGCCAGAGCCACTGCTCAGCTTCTCAGTCTCCTAGCCCCTTGCTGCTTATGTTTTCCCCCTGAAGGGAAAGGTGGCATCACAAGTCAGGCTCCTTTAAATATAATTTCCTTATCTCCCAGATGTATGTCTTGGTAGTTATCTGATTTCTTTAAACAGATTTCCATTGTTTCTGTTCATCATTTTTAGTTGTTTTCAGTATGGAGTTTGGTGAGATGGTTAATTTCATGGGTCAGCCTGGGTAGGTTATGCTGTCCAGTTGTTTGGCCCAGCAAGCACTGGCTTGATTGTTACAGTGCAAGTGTTTCTTGAATTTAAATCATTAGTCAGTTGATTGCACCTATGGCTGATTGTATCTATGATCAGAAAAGAAGATTACCTTCAGCAGTGAGAGGAATTTCCTCATCCAATAAATAAGAAGCTTTAAAGGGAGAACTGATGATTTAGTAGTCAGAAAGAAGAATTTCTATGTCTACTTCAGCCAGCTAGTTTCCTCTAGGGAATTCAACATCACCACTGAGTTCCCAATTTGTGGCTTGCCCTGTGAAGTTCGGATTTGCCAATCCACATTTTCATATGAGCCAATTCCTATAATAAATCTCTTAATAATTACATATATATTTCTTGTCACTTCTTCATATATATAAAAATATACATCCTGTATAAATATGTTTAAATATTTTATATAACCTAACAATTCTGTTTTTTTGGAGACTCTGACCAATATAGATTTTGGACCAAGAGTAGGGTGGTTCTTGAGAAGCAAAATCTTAAAGATGGGAGGTCCGTGTTGGTTTTGAAATTGTTTTCTAATATGATTAGGTTAAAAGGCACTGGGAGTTCTATTTCCAATGATCAGATGGCACTGACAGTCCATGGCAGGAATTGGCAATAGAGATATGCAAAATATTGCCATTAGATACTGCTACCCAAATGCTTATAAGAGGGCAAGGCTCTGGGTGACAATGTTTTCGATAGCTTAACAGAGTTTTGTGAAACAAAAACATATACTAATACTGGCTAGTTGTTCCTAAATATGCTGAATAAAGTTGTTAAGAAAAAGGATGAGATGAGGGCTTCAAATTCCCAACTCAAGTGCTACATCAAAAACATGAAAGTTTTTATGTGTGCCTCGAAGGGAATCCTTATTTCTTGTAGCCACAGACTTGAGGTATCTGCAAAAAGACAGTTGCATTGTGCAAGTGGCTGAATTACAACAGAAACTGAGTTCTCAACATTGCAGGTTGTCTGCTGTTAAAATGAGGACATTGATTAGGAAGGAATGGGGTCCTGCAAATTTGAGTGGGGACATATGGGCTTATTATAATAATGGTGGGAACATGGAAACCCTAGATTCTGCTTATTTGAAGGTAAACCTGTAACTGTCTGTCCTGAGGAATCAGATGACCCACCTCCCTCTAAAGAGAGTAATGGTGTTTCACCAGATGAAACTTTAGTGGAAGCTCTGTGACAGTTGGCTTGCGAGACACTCCTGATTCCTCTCATGACCTACCTCTACCACATCTTTACTTCCAGACCTGTAACTTAACTGAAGTCCCAATAAGCCCCAAAAGGTGAAGCAAAATGTGATTCATGAGGAGGTGCCCTATACTACCAAAGAACTGCATGGTAATTCCAGTTTACTCGGAGAGAAAACAGGGGAATATGTTGATTATGGAGTACCTAAGTGAAATAGATGGGCAGTTGTTTTAGTTTCCTAGGCTGCTTAAAGTAGATACCATGAAATGAGTTGGCTTAAAAATGGGAGTTTTATGAGCTTACCGTTGAAACTGAAGAAATGTCCAAATCAAGGTATCATCAAGGTAATGCTTTCTTCTAAAAGACTGTCGGATCTGTCAGAGCTCTTTGGATTCTCTGCTACATAGCAAGGTACATGGCATCTGCTCATTTCTCCTTTCTCTTCTAGGTTTCTTTACTTTCAGATTCTTGCTTCCATGGCTTTCTTTATTTGTCTTGCTTCTGTTTGTAAAGGACTCGCATAAAACAATTAAGACCCATCCTGGATGAATTAGGCCACACATTAACTGAAGCAGCCTCATTAAAAGGTCCTACTTACAGTGGGTTTTCACCCACAGAAATGGAATAGATTTAAGAACGTTTTTTTTTTTTTCTGGAGAACATACAGCTTCTAACCACCACAGCAGCCATCAATATACCTTAACTGTCAAAAATTGAAATATGTCAACTCTCAGGGATATATCAGCACTCCAGCCCTACGTCATAATCAAGTCTGCAGAGAGCTTGATCACCTCCCCCTTCCATAAGACACCACTGTGGTTTATTATGTTGTAGACATTAGGTTGATTGGACCTAGCAAGAAGTAGCAACTACATTGGACTTACTGGTAAAACATTTGCATGTCAGAGGGCTAGAGACATGCAAATCCAACAAAAATACTGGTGCCCTCCACCTCAGTAAAATTTCTAGTTATCTAGTGGTGTGAGATATGCTGAGATATCCCTTCTAAGGTATAGCATAACATGTTGCATCTGGTCCCTCCTGTAATTAAAAAAGAAGCACAATATTTTGTTGGCCCCTCTGGATTTTGGAGGCAACACATTTCTAATTTATGTGTGCTAGTCCAGCCCACTTACTCAGTGATCTGAAAAGCTGCTAGTTTTCAGTGGGGACCAGAACAAGAAGAGATTCTGCAACAGGTCCAGGCTGCTGTGCAACTGCTCTGTCACTTGGGTCATATGATACAGCAGATCCAATAGTGCTGGGGATATCACTGGCAAATAGAGATGCTGTTCCGTATCTTCAGCAAGCCCTTATAGGAGAATCATTTTGTAGATCCATAAGATTTTGGAGCAAAGCCCTGCTATTCTCTGCTGGTAAACTACTGTCCTTTTGAAAAATAGCTTTTGACCTGATACTAGGCCTTAGTAAAGACTGAAGGCTTAACCTTGGGCAACCAAGTTACCAAGAGACCTGAGTTTACCGCTATAAACTGGGTTTTGTCTGACCCACAAAGCCATAAAGACAGAGAAAGAGAAAGCCACAGAAGCAAGAAGCTGAAATCAATGAAACCCAGAAGAGAAGGGAGAGACAAGCGGATGCCTCCATGTGCCTTGCCATGTGGCAGAGGAGTGAAGGATCAGCAGCGGGCCTCGGGAAGAAAGCATTGTCTTCATGATGCCTTGATTTGGTCATGCTCCCAGCTTCAAAGCGCGAGTTAATAAATTTCCATTGTTTAACATGGCCCATATCACGGTATTTGCTATGAGCACCCCAGAAAACTAAAACCGATACAAATATTAGTATCTGATTTGGTATTGTTACCTGTTCCATTCAAAGTCCAAGCAGAGAGCATTGGATTGGTTTAGGATAGGTTACTCGGATTCCCTTTGGCCTAAGAAGTGAGGAGGACCCTGGCTGCCTTTTCTACTAAGGCCATATCCATGATGTGAGGGCAGGTCTTCAAGTTCCCCAAAGTAAAATTGGGTGAGTTATCAGAGAAAGGGGTAATGATTTGGATAAAAAAAATAGATATGCTCTTCAGAAAATCACTTAGTTCTTAAGTACTCTTAATATAAATGTATATCTTCAGAGCTGAGGCGGCCGTGGCTGAGGAGGCAGCGGTGGCAGCGGCGGCAGCTCTGGAGGCCACATTCCCAGTCCCGGCCTCGGCCCCAGCCCCGCCATGGTGACGCTCACGAAGCTGCTTGTGCTCCTGGCCATGCTCCTGGCCACGGCCTTAGGCTACTTCGTTAGCATCGACGCACATGCCGAGGAGTGCTTCTTCAAGCGAGTCACCTTGGGGACCAAGATGGGCTTCATCTTCGAGGTGGCTGTGGGTGGCTTCTTGGACATCGACGTGGAGATTACAGGGCACGACAATAAAGGAATCTATAAAGGAGACCTAAAGTCCAGTGGGAAATATGTATTTGCTGCTCACATGGATGGAACATATGAGTTTTGTTTTAGCAATAGGGTGTCCACCATGACTCCAAAGATAGAGATGTTCACCATTGATATTGGGGAGGCCCCAAAAGGACAAGACATGGAAACAGAAGCTCACCACAACGAGCTAGAAGAAATGACTAATGAGCTAGCAGTGACGATGACAGACAGCTGTAAAGCATGAACAGGAATACGTGGAAGTTCTGGAGAGAATACTCAGAGCAATCAATGACAACACAAACAGTAGAGTTGTCCTTTGGTCCTTCTTTGAAGCTCTTGTTTTAGTTGCCATGACATTGGGACAGATCTACTACCTGAAGAGATTTTTTGAAGTCTGGAGGGTTGTTTAAAAGCCTTTTCCTCATATCTCACTGTTTACCAAACATCTTGGACATAATAATGTCATTAGTTTCTCTGTTTTTATATTTTGAGCTGAATATTCACTGCTTATGTTTCTTTGTTATTAATAGCTATAAGGGAGGCAATCTTTTTAGGAAAGTTCTAATGAAAATTTGATGTTTGATTGGCATTATTTCTTAGTTGAATTCTGCTTCCATTATACAGTCCTTCCAGAACTCAAACACCGTACATGAAATATAGGAGTATAGTCCTTTCTATGTCTTCTTTTTCTTCCGTATTCATAATAAAACACAGTTTGTTCAAGAAATCAGCACAAGGGCAAATAGCACTCCACTAAAATGACTGCATTCTTTGGATTCTTCTCCTGTAGTTCAATTCATTAAGGATTCGTTTTGTTGAGTTCTTATGAGAAACAACTAGTCTGCACCTGGATGTTCTGCCCAGCCTAATGGCACAGCTCTCTGACTTTGGGGTAGGCTGCCATGGCTGGCTACTTTTATACTTTCTTTTTTGTTTTGTTTTTGCTTTAAAGATAAGACTTGCCCCAATGCATATTCCCCCCCTAAATTTTTACACTGAATCTTAAGACTCAATCACCTCCACTTAAACTGATGACACAAGCAGTTAGTAACCATTTTTTTGGTTTCTGCCTAATCTTGTAAGAAGTCTCTACTAAAGCCAATTCTATGGGTGTTTTGGCAAATGTCTACTTTCTCTGCTCTTGGTACATAGGAAGTATGTACTCGCGCGATTGGAAAAATCTGGATTGCTGATGCCAAAGGGTTAAAGCCTCTTGGATTTCACTGCAATTATATACAGCCACTATTTTATTTTCGATCAGTGGCACTTTGGGCCACTATTTAATTAGTGTAGTGAACATCATTGTTAGTACTAGGGTTTTGTTTTTGTTTCTCTTGGGTCTTTCATTTTTGGCACATGAATTTTGTATAAAATGAAATGACTCTCTTGGGTTCTGATGATGGGTTTAAAGTTAAAGGAGCATCTGGTTTGGCGTGGGGGTGATCCAGGATTATGTTGTGATTGATAAATATATTAGTTACTTGTACATTATTTTTTGGATCTTTGTAAGGTGAAAATTACAAGGAATGAGTTTTATATAATTAATTTAAATTTGTTATAGGTTTTCATGTTCAGGATAAACAATTTTTTTTTTAACTTGGGTGAAAATACTTGCAACAGTTTTTTGATAAGGTAAGTGTTTCACCTTAGGATAACTGTTGCATGCCAATTATTTCTGTGTGTGTGAAAACACTTCAAAATTGAATTAAAGGATGTAAATTTAAAATTGGCTGTGTATCTAATATGCCCCAAGTTCAGTAAATAAGCAATTCTTAAAAAAAAGGAAAAGAAAACAAAAATATATATCTTCAGTACATTATGAATTTAACAGAAACATTCATTTATTCAACATGTTTTAATTTAGAACCTACTTAGTGTTAGGCATTTTTCTAAGTATTATGGATAAACCAATACCCCTCACCCTGTCTCTAGCAAGGAGAATGATATTAAGTGATAGAAACAAATGAATAAATAAAACACGCAATTTGGTAGACGATTGTAAATACTATGGAAAAACATAAAGCAAAGTAAGGAGAATTGGGAATGATATGAGAGGGAAGATTGGTGTTTTAAATTGGGTGATCATGACAAGTAGCCATTGAGAAAGGGAACTGCTGTCAAGGACTCGATAGGGGTAAAGGAGTTAGCCATGTGAATATCTGAAGGAAAGAAGGCATCTGCCTGGGATGTTGTAGGACTGGCAAGGAGGCTGGAGAAGAGTGTGAAGGAGAGTGTAGTAGGAGATGAAGCTGGAGAACTGAAGGAGGATGCAAGATGATGTATAGCTTTGTCATTGTAAACAATTTGACTTTTTTTCTGAGAGAAATTGTATGTCAATTAAAATGATATTTTTATTTTACAGTTTTTTTATTTTAGAAGTCTTTTAGATTTACAGAAAAATTTAAAATACAGTACAGAGAATTCTCATATATCTGGAACACAGTTTCCCTTATTAATATCTTACATTACTATATTTTTACAATTAATGAACAATACATTATTATTAAGTAAAATCCACACTTCATTCAGATTTTCTTGTTCTACTTTAATTTTGTTTTCTGTTCTTGAGTCCTATATAAGATACCACATTGCACTTAGTCTTCAAAGCTCCTTAGGGTTCTCCTAGTTGTTACAGTTTGTTAGGCTTTTCTTACTTTTGATGATCTTGAAAATTTTGAGGTGTAATGGTCCGGCATTTTGTATAATGTTTCTTGATTGGGATTGGTATGATATTTTTCTCTTGATTATATTGGGGTAATGGGTTTTCAGAAGGAGGCCCAAGGAAGTCAAGTG
>PVKY010015660.1:0-10093 GCA_004027775.1 Bradypus variegatus | reverse complement strand
AAAAAAAAAAAAAAGAAAAAAAAAAAAAAAAAATAAATTGAGATGCAGAACAGCAGCTCTCCCCACAAAAAGCTTGCTAGAAATGCCCAAAACAACCCATGCTCTCACCTCCACTTTTCTTGTAAGCACCTGTCCCCTTTCCTTAAATGGAATCTTATTTGAGGAATTCATAATAAAGAGAGATTGATCACATTCCTGAAAAATTTTCTTTATTCATCCTCACTGTGACAGAGTGAAATTTAAAACTAAAACAACCTATTCCCAGACTGGTTGGATTAACTGTTTGGGGTTCAGAAAGCAACCTCAGGTAAACTCTCCCTTCAGCTGAATTGACTGGAGTGCTCTGGTTATTGAATATTCTGGGCAATGGTCTTCCTTTCCTGATCTTTGGAATCATGGGGTCTCTAATCCAAGTTTCCCGAAGTGACCCCCATGGCTGCACTTCTGTAGAAATATGGTGGGCATTCAAAAGTGATGGACAGTCCTGGAATCCAAAAGCAGATGGTTCTCCTGCACCTGAGGCATGCAAGATTATAAGGTGCCACCTGAATTTTCAAAAGAAAATGATGTTTCATGTGTCTTTTTATTGTATCTTTTTTTTACCTGAAATTTGAAAATCTAGGTAGACTATCAAAACACAACATTCATAAATATTGAACTGTAAGAGTTTGCACTAAATTCAACTCCAAATAGAAGGTAGGGGTTTGACCTATGAGTTCTGCTGACTACTTTTTGGTGTGTGTGGTTTTTTTTAAAATCTTGTTTCAGCTTTAACCCCATTTGAGAATAACATGAAAGCTAAGGAACTTATTCCCAAAACCACAGATACCCACAAGATTTTGCACATAAGTTTAATGACTCCCCAAAACCCTAAAAATCTGGATTAAGAATCTCTAACACTTTCACGGGGGGGGGCTATTGTCATTCCATTTTGCCATTAAAATTTAGATTTAAATCAGAAAACATTTCTCAGAACTTAATTCTTCTTAATACATATTTTTTGTTCCACAGAACTAAAGGCCAGAACAGATTTTTTTCCATGATTGGGTTTAGGTCATATTGTAAATTTACTGAATAACAATAGCAAACATAAAGCAGAACACAAAACTATTGATAGCCATAAATAAGCCGTGCCCTCTCCAAGTTGATCTGACTGTGCAGCAAATTTTGCCAACTTGCCACAGAGGCAGCAACTGCTTCTCACTTGGCGACAAAGAGCTTTTGCCGAGTACCTGTAACCAGGGCCACACTCGAGATTCCCGAGATCCACCTCCAGTGTTTGGAATTCCAGGCAGCAATGCCCAACCCCGGGCGGGACCGTTCGAGACCCCCCATTGGCTGGCGGATCCCAGCTCGATCTGCACATCCCTCTCAGCCTGGGAAGGTGGAAGGACCGTGCGGGAGACAGGGCGTCGCCTCCGGCGTGGTACGAAGCAGCGCTGGAGCACGCGGCTGTGTCCCCGGGGCGGAGCCTCGAGCCGGGGCGAGGGGCGGGGAAACACGGCGCGCGCCTTTGCCCCGCCCCTCACGGGCGCTCATAGGCCTGCGCTGGTAGCCTGCGTGTCCTCCCGCCGACCCCTCCCTCGCGCGCCCAGCCCCGCTGCAGCTCCAGCGCACGCGCGTGGTCTCGCGCAGGGCTGCGAGAGGTGGTGGCCGCCCGGGACCTGTCAGACTCGGAGAGCTGGTGTCCAGCGGCCGGTAGGCGCGATAGGCGCGAGGACGATTCCGCGTTCCCGCTGCCCTGGGCCGAGTAGTACGAGCCAGTCCGGCCTAGCCGGGGCAAGGAGATAACCCGCGGCCCCCAGGCAGCGCCCCAGGTAGATGTGCCGCCCCCTCGCGGAGCCCCGGCCCGCTCCTATAGACGCCTGCAGCCGCGGCGGCCAAGCGAACGCGTTGCCTCGGGGCTGGCCCTGCGCCCCCGCCGCCCGGGGCATGGGAACTTGCGGGGAATGTTGAGGGGACTTTAATTTTTAACGCGTTTCATTTTCCACAGGATGGAGAGGGACGCGTGGCATTGCCTTCGGGAACTGGCGCTCTGGTGAAGTAGGCGCCGCCGACCGTCTCCCTGCACTGAGTCGTTCCGCGCCGCGGCCACTCAGCCTCTACCATGGCCGGATCCGGCGCGTGGAAACGCCTCAAATCTCTGCTGAAGAAGGATGATGCGCCGCTGTTTTTAAATGACACCAGCGCCTTTGACTTCTCGGATGAGGTCGGACACAAGGGGCTTTCTAGGTTTAACAAACTTCGAGTTGTGGTGGCGGATGATGGTTCCGAAACCCCGGGAAGGCCTATTAACGGGGCGCACCCGGCCCTCCAGGCCGACGATGATTCCTTATTGGACCAGGACTTACCTTTGGCCAACAGTCAGCTGAGTTTGAAGGTGGACCCTTGTGACAACTGCAGCAAACAGAGAGAATTACTGAAGCAGAGAAAGGTGAAAACCAGACTGACCATTGCTGCCGTTCTTTACTTGCTTTTCATGATTGGAGAACTTGTAGGTGAGTTGTGTTTCAACTCACTTTCCATTTACCTTGCCTGGAGAGTTTGTCAGGCTTTAGATAGGCATGATAGGAGGTTTAAACTTTGTTTTCAGGAAATTTATCTAAGATACTAATCTCACGATGTGAAAAGTCCACACGGTTCCAAAGTGCAGATCAATCTAAGCACAATAAACTTCCAGAGATAACTTTTGCCTCCTCCTGTTTCTCCAAACACAATATCATCTACAGTCAAGTTATGGACCTTATCTTCATTGTATATCGTGTAACTGCCTCTTCTTTTCTCTTTTTATACTTTGATAAAAAAAACCAGGTTAATTTTTGCAACATTTAATACAGTAAATGATTCTAAAGTTACTTAGAATCGTAGAATTTTACAGTCTAAAGGGACTTACTGAACACCTGCCCCACCTGCTTGTTTTACAAACGAGGAATCTCAGAGCCTAGAGAGATTCAATCAATAATGTGTGAAGCCTCTTAGATTGTTAATGGAAGAGCTACACCTACAGTTCCCAGCCTTTTGATTATTTTCTCTGCATTTCAGTTTAAATGATCTCTATAGTGTTTTCTTTTGTATTTATATGCAAGAAATTTGCAAATTTAAATAAAACCAAATAACATGAAGGTTTTTCATTATAAGAAGTACCTGAAAAAAACCAGAGGGTTCACCAGGGTTTTTTGAACTTGGCTTTATTTTTCATTTTTTAATTATGTAAGTAATAAATTCTTACTGTAAAACACATTCTTATTTTAGAAATTTTCACAGACGCTTTAGGGTAACTGCTAGCTCCTCTTAATGACAGTTTACAAATGACATTAGAGCAGGAAGATGATTCTCCCACATCTCTTAATGATGAACAATGACAGGAGCAGAGGTGGCAGGCCAGATTTAGGATGCTTGGTTGGAGGTTAAATGTAGGAAATTTATATGCATTTCCTACCTCATGTCATACCACTCTTCCCCCATGCTTACTTCAGTCATGCTGGCCTTTCTTTTCCTGGGATACACAAAGCCTTTTCTGGCCCTAAGGACTTTATACTGGCTGGTCCCTTTATTTCCGTGGCTTTCAAACTTTTTTGACCTTGCCATAGTAAGAAATAAACTTAACATTGTGACCCACATAGTCATACATCCATACTATGTATGTATGCACACACACATGTATATGTATAACTGAAACAATTTTATTTCATGTGCTGTATTCTAATATTTTTTCAATAGTGGTCCCAGCCCACTAAATTGGTTTCATGGTTCACCAATAGGTGAGGGCCTACAGTTTGAAAAGCACTGCTTTACATGGACTGCCCTTTCCCACATATTCTCTTGAAAGGTTTCTTGTCATTGTCTCATCTCAAAAAAACACTTCTGAGATACCTGCTGACTGTCTAACTGAAACCTCCCTTCTCCCCTTCACCCTCCCCAACTTTCAAACCTCTCAACCTCTGATACTATCTTGTTTGTTTATTTACTTGTTTAATATCTCCCTTCCCCTACTAAAATATAAGCTGAATCCATAGCATCTAGAATAGTCACTGCATAGAGTAGACACTCAAAAATATTTTTTGATTGAATTAATTATTTTGTTTGAGAATTATAAATGCTTAAGTTGTAAAGAAATTAAAAGTCAGGAGTGAAGCTATGGCTGGATAAGACACCGTCTTGGCAGACGTAAGATTCATTGACTTGCCCTAGAATATTGAATCATTTAAACTTAGTGATTTTTGAAGTTAATATTTGAAGTTAAGAGTAACATTAATCACTTTTCTCTCTAAAATTGGAGTTCATTTAACTTAAGTAAAAATCATTAAGATATAATTTTCCTCAGTTAGCATTTTTGAAATCTCTTAATTGGTAAGGATTGTTTTGTGAAAGTGTTTCCTTGCAAATATTGACTTTATTTTCATATATGAAAATCTTTCATGGAACAATATAAATATACTAGTACTTAGCATAGGCGTTAAGAGTATTATCCAGGATGTTATACACAATTGTATACAGTAAAGCATTTATTAAAGTGTAAAAAGCACTTAGTAATAAAGCATCTTATGTAGGAAGTATGGGTTAATAAAAAATGAAGTAAGAGAGACTTGATTATCAATCTTGGCTTTGCCACTAGCTTGCAGTGTAAGACCTTGGACAAGGTCCATTCTTTTCTTCCTTCCATTTAACAAATAGTTTTTGAGTACTTACTGTAGGCCAGGAACTGTATTACACAGTTCTCTATATACAGTGGAGAACAAAACTATTATGATCCTTATGGTCTGAAGCATTTAATTTGAGACAGAAGTTAAACAAACACATAACTTGAAAATTCAAACTGTCGTAATTACCATGAAGAAAGAGAACAAGATGCTATTGGAGATAGTAACTAGCTGGACAAAGTTTATATTGTGAGCTAGGGACATTTAAGTTGACACCTGAAGAAAAGAAAGGAGTTATCCAAGCTTTGGAAGTGTGGGAGGAGTTTTCCAGGTGAAGATATGAGCAGGTAGAAAGATCCTAAAGCTTTCCAATTCTATAAAAGAACTAAAAAGACCAAGCCAGCATGGTTGCAGTGTAGTGAGCAAGAAGGAAAGAGACATAAAATGAGTTTGCATAGGTAGGCAGGGGGACCAGATCAGGCAGGACCTAATAATAAGCATGTTGAGTATAGATTTTACTCTAGTGCAGTGGGAAGCTGGTGAAGGCTTTTAAGCAGGGGAATGGCATCACTGGATTTACCTTTTTAAAAGATCACTCTGGCTGTTATATGGAGAATGGATTGGAGGGTGCAGGAATGAAAAAGCAAGTAAATTATTACAGAGGTCCAGATAAGAACTGATTATGGTTTGAACTCAAGTGGATGGAGAAAAAGGTACTAATTGAGAAACATTCTAGAGATAACAGTGACCAAATTTGGAATGGTTTGCATGTGGAGGATGAGGGGAGAACAGTGTCAGAAATGATTCTGAAGTTTCTCCACCTGAGCAGCTTAATGTATGGAAATATAGGCCATTTATGAAAGGGGGAGGGAACACAGATGGAAATGGACTCAAGGATTGTTTAAGATACTTTAATATTGACATGTCTGCAAATTAGCCAAGTGGAAATGTATAGTGGGCTGTATATATATATATACATATGTATATGTGCATATATATATAATATTTCATATGCATATATATATATGCATTTTAAAATGAAAATCAGTAGGTTAAAGCTGCTGAAAGGTCTAATGAGATGAGACCGAAAATATCCTTTGGATTTAGTTAAGAGTTATTGGTTACTTTAACAGCTGCATTTTGAAAAACTTGAAGAGTGAATGCAAAGAGATTTCCAGGTAAAAATGACAAATTGAATTCATGCGTCTAATTTTCCTCCTTTGCTGAAACTTCTCTTAAACTACAATAAAGAGGTTAAATATATATAAATATACATATAAATACAAATATATATATATCTCCACACAGATGAGGAAAATTGGAGTGGAGACAAGAACAACAAAAATTTTAGAAAATGGGGAAGAAAGAGACAAGAGATAACTGACGTAAGAAAGCCAAACCTAAGCCAGCAATAGGGAAAGCCTAGAATCAACCGAGTTTATACTACAACAGTGGTTCTCAAGCTTTACTTTGCATTAGAATCACATAGAAAATTGGTTAAAACACAAATTGCTGGGTTCTACCCCCAGAGTTTCTAATCGGTAGATCTGGGATGGGGCCTGAGAATTTGCACTTCAACAAGTTCCCAGGTGATGCTAATACTGCTGATATGTAATCACATTTGAGAATTTAATAGGAATTCTTAGTAGGAACAGAATTGATTATTGCACTAGTTACCTCTGGAAATGTGGATGAAAAGAAAGGCTAAAATAAGAAAAGCTGGTTACAATCTGTTTAAAATTCAGTCAGATAGAGGCAGTACTCACTTTGCATATTAGTGTGTACGTGAAAATGACTGCAAGCTGAAGCCATGCAAAATGATCTTAATAATCAGGAAAATTACAGTTGTTCCATGACCTTTAAAACTTTTAGTCAAAACATTAAAAGCTCCCTGTTGATTATAAATGTATACAGAAATGAAAAAAAATAGGAAAACATTTATTTACTACACTTTAAAACATTAGAAGTATTGAGAATTAAAGTGTTTTCTTTGTAAAATACTTAAGAGTAGTTTGAACACTGCTTACATTCTTTTCATTGTATCACAATATGAGCTTCTTTACTATGCCTTGGTGAATTATACTCCCTTCTAAGTTTGGATCAGCTTCCAACATTTTATACTTTGTCATGAAATACTTCTAAGGGTTCCTTTAAATATGAACTTTTTTGCCAACATCAGTTACTCTGGGACATTATCATCCTTTTTGTCACAACCACTTTCCTGTTTTATGTCCGTAAGTTCCACTTCACTAGATTCCATTTGCTTCATATCTAGAGTCTCTTGAATGGCAGCAGTGTCAACATTCCCACAGTCAACTATTTCTTCTATAACTATTTTCATGCAATTCAAATCCCGCAGTTTCTTAACAGAGTGGTAAATATATCAGCCATACTGCATGCATATCACTTGCAGTTATTTCCGGTCATGATGGTATCTTTGCTTTGATGTCAGCATTTTCATATCTTCTAATCATAATCCATTTTCACTTCCAGCATTAGCATTTCTTTGCTACACTTTCATCTGTGTTGACGAATTCTCTCTTTAATTTTCCATTTCTGTGAAATGTCACATGGATTTATCACTGGGAGACAAGGAGGCAAGACAACTATACACTTAGCTGTCTCTGTGTGAACTGAATAACAGATGCACAGTGACCAATCACTGACAGACTTTGAAAGAAGTGACATGATTGGTCATTGATTCATGGGAGCACATCTGTTATTTACTTAGTGTTTTATGGCCTAAAGAGCTAGCAGTGAAATTTGTATTTTATGTAATTAGTCACAGTTAACTGAAATTTGAATTGGGTTGTTGGGGGACTTGGGTTTTTTAAACTGTGGTGACTGAAATTCATGCATATTGGAACTGTGCAAAGCAAGGACTACTTGTATCTTCTCTGCTCCATAGAGTAAATCCAAGTCCATTTGAAGGTGGAAGATACAGTACCAAAAGGGGTGGAGGGGTAAAATGTGAACTTATGTATATTGAGTACTAAGATCTCCCTATATATACCAATAACAGCTCTTCATTCTATAGACTAGAGAATAGAGGAGTCTTCTCTAGGAAGGTGAGCAGCCCAGGAAGAAAGACCTAAACATATTGACATTGGGGTCCCCCAACAGTCTAGCCATATCACTTTATGATAAAGCTTAGAGTTAACAACCCCTTCCTCATGTGCTCAGGTCTTTCATTTAGACTTCTAAGTATACATTCTTAAAATGTGACCAGAAAACTAAGGATCACCAAACATCTGAGAAGAGTCTCTAATGTGAAAAGAGACTAAAATAAACAGAAAAAAAAAAGCAAATTGGAATAAATAGACTATAAAGGGAAAAGCATTCATAAAACTAAGTATATGCAGAGAAAAGAATGTATACATGAAACAAGAACAGGCTATTTAAAAAAGAAATTCAGGGTAAGAAAACAGGTTTTGAACAATAAAGACATGATAGCAGATTAATCAAGATTAATTAAGGCACTCTCTCCCAGAATACAGCAGAAACTCAGAGACAGATAATAGGAGAGAAAAGGCAAGAAAATTAGAGTATTGGTCCAATAGGTCAAGCAACCAAATAATAGGAATTTGAGAAATAGATAAAAGCAGAAAGGAAATCATCAGCAACATAGTTTAAGAAATTCCCCCAGAACTGAAGGGCATGCTTTTCCATATTGAAAGAGTCCACAAAATCCCAGAAACGTGGGTGAAAATAGACTTACACCAAGGTACCTTATTATGAAATTTCAGAACACAGGGAACAAAGACGATTCTGTAAGCTTCCAAGGACAAAGAATAGGTCACACAAAGGATGAGAGAGATATGAATGGCTTTTGACTTCTGAATAGCAACACTCAAAACTAGAAGTTCATAGGCAATACCTTAAATTTGGAAGGAAAATTATTTTCAACCTTGAATTCCAAGTCATCAATCAAATGGGAGGGTAAAATAACATTTTCAGACATGCAAAGATTCAAACATTTTACTTTCCATATATCCTTTTTAGGAAGCTTCTGGAAGGTGTACCTCATGGAACAAAACTCCATACCCACTAGAATATCTAAAATTAAAAAGACTGACAATACAAACTTTGTGAGGATGTCAAGCCAGTGGAATACCATGCATTGTTAACAGGACTTGTAAAATGGTACAACTATTTTGGAGAATAGTTTGACAGTTTCTTATTATGTTTATTATATACCTACCCTATGACCCAGCGGTTCCACTCTTGCGTATTTACGTAAGAGAAAAAAAAACATGTCCTTAAAAAGACTTGAAAGCAAATGTTCATATTAGGTTGATTCATGATAGTCCCAAACTGGAAACAACCCAAGTGCCCATTAGCAGGTGAATGGATAAATAAATCATGGTATGTTCATACAATGGAATACTACCCAGCAGTAAAAACTAAAGGTGACAATAAAGGTGAATCTCAATAGCATTATGCGGAGCCAGACACAAGAATTCATATTCTATGATTCCATTTATATGAAGTTCTAGAACAGACAAATTCAATCTGAAGTGAAAGATATCAGACCAGTGGTTGTGTGGGGTAACCAAGGAGAGATTACATAGGGTCACAAGGATACTTTCTATCAAGATGTTCTATACCTTGATTGGAGTGGTGGTTACACAAATAAACACATTTGTCAAAGACTCAAGTACTCTACACTTAATGGGTATATTTTATTGTATGTAAATTATACTTTAGAAAGGTGGAGAGAAAACTCTATCAAAAAAAGGAGTAAACTCAGAAACAGAAAGACAATAAGAAGTGAAAATATCCTGAAGATGATAATTAAGGGAAATCCCAAGATGACAGGTATGCACTCAGCTTAAATTCCAAGCATTCCAAATTAGAGAAGACCATAACTTTCTCAAAGAAATCTTTACAAGAAGATAAAATCCATAGAATACATGATGTGATTGGATGTCTTGAGAGGAAACTTAGATTTCAGTGGGGAAGTTAAAGTTGAATTGCTGATTAGCATTTAGAAATCTAAACAAAATGGGCAAAGACTTGAGTAGCTATTTCTCCGAAGAAGGTATACAGATGGCTGAAATGCATATAAAAAATGTTCAACATCATTAGCCATTAGGGAAATGCAAATCAAAACTATGATATAATATTTCACACCCACTAGAATGGCTGCCATTTAAAAAATGGAAAATTACAGGTGTTGGAGAGGATGTGGAGAAATAGGAACATTCATTCATCGTCGATGGGTATGTAAAGTGGTGCAGCTTCTGTGGAAGACAGTTTGGCAGTTCCTCAGAAAGTTAAGTATAGAATTATCTTATGACCGAGCAATCCCACTTCTAGGTATAGACCCAAAAGAATTCATAACAGGGACTTGAACAGATATTTTCACACCAGTGTTAATGATGGCATTATTCACAGTTGCCAAAAATGGAAGCAACCCAATTGTCCATCAAATGATGAATGGATAAACAAAA